>PVIW01003671.1:0-72127 GCA_004026585.1 Noctilio leporinus
TGATGCTATCGTATGGAAGCCGGGGTCATGTAGCATCTTCTGCACAGGTGCAGGCATGATTCATTCACCATGGCTCGGCGCTTGTCCAGAAAGTGGGGGAAGCCAGTCTTACAACAGGGTTCCTGTCAAGTATCCATGTCCTTTGTCTCAGCCCAGGGGGCCTCTGCAGTTTCCCCATGCTTGACTGTCTCCTGCCTCAGAGATGTTTTCATAGGAAAGTACAAACAGATCTAGTTATTTGTGTTTTTCCCCACCAACTAGAGCTAGTTGTGTAACAGACGGAGTAATTTAGCCTAAAAGGCTAAGAAGGAAACAAATATCTACTAGCATAATGTTTCTCCGCTGGAAAACTATTGGCACTTTGTCTAGAACAAGTTTTCCTTGCATGAGACTGGCCTATATACCATGTCATATTTAGCAATCCTCAATTAATCTTATTCTATTGTTCATTTAAAAATGATGCCCAGAGCCCTGGCTGGTAGCACAGTGGATAAGGTGCCGGCCTGCGAACCCAAAGGTCGCAGGTTCGATTCCCAGCCCGGGCACATAACCAGGTTGCAAACCAGGTCTCCAGTCAGGTCTGTGGCTGGAGGCAGGTCAAACGCAACCATACATTGATCTCTCTCCCTCTCTGCCTCTCTTCCTTCCCCTCTTTCTAAAAATAATGAAATAAAAAAAAATTAAAAATAAAATAAAAATGGTGCCCATCTAGCCCTAAAATTGCTGCTAAAATATAACTTATTACAAAACCTATGAAGTAATTTAAAAATTCCTGACTAGAAGTACAAAGGCAATTACAATATAATAAATTCCATTGTTCTCTATATTTCTGAGTTTTTGGAGTAGTTTCAAAATCTCTATTATTATGCTAGCATTCTTAAATGACAACATTTTATCACTAATAAATTGTATAAATCTGATAACCATGAAACACTGTGTGGTATTCTGAGTAGAATTGTCAGTTGCACTGACCACTTTTTCTTATATACTCCAGAGCCCACATTCTCATATATATTGTATTATTCCAATCATTTTTGTGAGAGAGTTGATGGTAAACTGTAACTCTTACTTCTCATTTGCAGGAAGTCAATCTGGTTGTGCGCCGCAATGAGACCCACTCATTCATTCCACTCAATATTCTGAAAAACAGGATGCATTCTCAGTTACACACGACAACTCAACTTGGACACTTGTTTTCTAAATATTTCTTGGATATAGGGCCCAAATAGAATGGCTTCCAGTGTAAATGGGTGTATGAACCCTGCATGCTCAGTACTATGTATTTCAAGTGAAGGCAACACTCAGCACCTCATGAAGTGCGTGGAGCAGGTCGCGCAGGAGAAAGAGGCCCTAACCCTCCCAAAGACTCCCGCCATACCTCCTGATATTGATGTCTCCATATATCTCAAGCAACAACATGAAAAATATATGAAAACTAGATTGATAGGCAGAATAAAATGACTACAGAACACAAGGATATTAAATAAAATTGCTTTGAATGGAAGAAAGGCAATAATCTAAATAGCCTACAATTTTCATCAACATCTACTGAGGAGATATCAGATTCTCACATTAGTAATGCAAATATTACTTTAGGCTTATGTATGTAGCTTATAGTTCATAAACATATATATATATACGTATATATATATATATACGTATATATATATATGTAGACATGTACAATTTACTAAACTTGAAAAGACATTCCTTAGATAGTTGAATTATTCTTGATTGATTTCCATATTTAAAATACCAGCATTTTCTTCTCTGGTCCTGTTCTTTTTTTTTTTTTTTTTTTTTTTTTTTTTTTTTTTTTTTTTTTTTTTTTTTTAAGATTTTATTCATTATTTTTAGAGAGAGAGGAAGGGAGGGAGAGAGGCAGAGGGAGAGACATCCATGTATGGTTGCCTTTCACCTGCCTTCAGCTACAGACCTGGCTGGAGACCTGGCTTGCAACCTGGTTATGTGCCCTGGCTGGGAATCAAACCAGCGACCTTTGGGTTCGCAGGCCAGCACCTATCCACTGAGTCTGGTCCTATTCTTAATGGTTATCCAGTTATTTGCATATTGCCACATTAGTTTCCTAAACTCAATGAGAAAAGAAATTCTGCAAATCAGTAATTCTTCTCCTGAATATCATTAGTGGCTATAAATAATCTTTTAGAGATATACATAGATAGTAAGCACTTCTCTGATGACCTTGAATAAACCTCTACATATTCCATGGCAAGGCCAGGTAAACTAGTTGGCTATCTTCTATTCTCTTCACCATTATCTGCCACTGTCTTCTCTCCATGACTTTCATTAGGGGGTTCCTTTGGGTGCCTAGGGTTATGATCCCCATTCATCACAGGCCTAAGGCTGACCATATTAATTTGATCCCCAATTATGCTGTTTTATCTCTGCCTTTTCTGGCCTCCCTCATTATTCTCCTCTAAAATGTGTTATTAACTTTGGCTATGCCAGGCCCTTTCTCTCATCTTTCCTTACGTGCTAGATGATACCAAGTAGCAATATCTAAACTTAGTAACCACAGTAACGTTAGTAACCATGAATTTGGTTCCCAGAATGCACAGACAAGAAAAGCAGATTTCATTATGTGAAATTGAAGTAGGTAATGCTTTGAAAATGACTGAGGTCAACTAAATCTATTTATCTGGTAATATTACAGCAACATAAAGGAAATGATCATTTCAGAGATATTTTTAAAGGCAGAAAGTCTTGGCTACATTTAAAGTTTTCAAATGTCAGCAACTCCTTTTCTCTTTTAAAATTTCTTTAAATTGTCCACACTAATTTTATATATATATATATATATATATATATATATATATTTCTTAATTTTATGAATATATTTACATTTCAAAATCCACATTGATGTCCATTTAGGTTATTTGCCAGTTTTTTCTATTATAAACAACACTCCAGCGATGCTCCCTGTCCATCCCTGTATATGCATTAGAGATTACTTTTCAATATATATTTAGAAATAGTGATACCAAATCCAGGTCCTGCTGCCTAAGACTTCGAAAGCCAGTAATCAAGATACAGGTGCTGATATGAGGAAAGATGGTGAACTCCCATCCCAAAGCCCAACTGAACATCTTGGCGCAAGCAGGGTTTGTTATTGTTGCTGTTGTTAAATCAGGAGGGAGAGGGAAAGCAGAATAAAGAGATCAGGAGGAGGGGCTGTGGACGTGCAGGCCATGTCCTCGCTGGTCCTGATAGGGATATTTACAGTATCAGATTACTGACACTAATCAGTGTCAGCCAAATTCCTGAGTTTGGTCAATTTGCATCAGGCAAAATCTTGTACAAACTGGGACTCTTGGTATTTACAGTATGCTCATAAAAAAGCAGTTAGTATATGAGTTCTTTTTATAAGCTTGTTAGTACATTTTATTCTAATTCTATTTCATGGTTACTCAGAGTTGTATAAAATTTTTATTTCCTGTAAAAATACTAAACCCAAATTATAATCCAAAGTGGTTGTAACACATTTTATAGTCTCATCAAAAGAGTACAAAAGTTTCTGCTTCCTCTGTATCTTTGTCAATGATTAGTATTACCAAATGTTTTACTTTGATTTACATTTTCCATAACACCAATAAAGAGGTAGGGAGTCAATTATACTGCTTCACCTTCTAAAAATTGTAATAAAATCAGTGTTGTTAAGACTTTCCATTTCAGTGAAACAGTTGTTCCAAGCATTAGAAAGAAAGCCTGTAAAAGAGGTTGATATCTTCTCTGATTATAGGAGGTGATATTTTAGAGGGGCAGGCAAATGAGTATGGTAGAGTCATCCTTTTATAAAGTGGTAAAGTAACTTCTAAATATCACATTAACAGAGTGGAGTTTCTTTAAAACTGACAGAAGTGTTGGGGCTTAATGCAGCCTACTCCAAGATATTCTACAAGCATGTGGATTGCTTCCAATGAAAATCATTTCAGAAGTAGCTGCAGCAGGAAGATAACCCTTCCATATGACAGTGATAACAGCAAAATGACACCAGATGTTAGATGTTAGACCTCAGTCTTTGAGTTCAGCTAAGAAAGAATTGACAGTCAAGAACTCTCTAACATAATTTATTTAGAAAGTCACAGGGGTAGAAGAAGTGAGCCATGGAGGAAGGGCCCTTGGAACTAAGGAGAAAGAAAAGGAGACACCTGAAGACAGAAGGTGTGGGTATGCTGAAGGGAGAGAATGTTTATCTTTTTCTTTAAAGGTGGGGATTTTAGAGGAGATCTCATGACATAGAATATCCATCAGCTTTCCAGGTGTGACCTTTAAAATACGATTTGTCAAAATGAGCATATAGCCCTGGCTGGTGGCGCAGTGGATAAGTAAAATCTTTTTTTTAAAGATTTTATTTATTATTTTTAGAGAGAGGGGAAGGGAGAGAGGCAGAGAGGGAGAGAAACATCCATGTATGGTTGCCTTTCACCTGCCTCCAGCTACAGACCTGACTGGAGACCTGGCTTGCAACCTGGTTATGTGCCCTGGCTGGGAATCAAACCAGCGACCTTTGTGTTCATAGGCCAGCGCCTTGTCCACTGTGCCACCAGCCAAGGCCTAAATAAAATCTTTTAAAAAAAATTTGTTTTTAATGAGCATATAGGGTCAGGGTTGTGGTCTGCCTGATTGGTGGGAGCCAGGGCAGGGGTCATTAGCTATTGCAGCTGGCCCTGACCTTAGCGGGTATAAATTGCAGGGCTCACAGTGTGCTAGGTCACTCTGGAAGTGACATCCCAGTGTTGCCCCTGGCAAGGTACCTGGGGCTTTCCGCCCTGGTGAACTTCTGTATGAAGCCTATTGTTCCTACTTTGTGCACATCTCGCTAACTGACTGCTAGCTATGTCCCTAGGTGTCCTTTCTGATCCTCAAGGCTGAGAAACAACCTATCAAAAGAGTTATAAAACTCAGACTTGATAAAGCCTGTATAAACAAACCTCGGTGTTTATTAATCTACTACCTAAGCCCAAACCGTGCTTAAATTCCTTTCTAATGAATACTGCCTTTCCTTGCCTTGTCAATTTCTCAGAAAATTGTTTCTTGTTATAAAAAGTATAAAAAGATACCCACTTTAATAATTTTGGGGCTGGTTCAATTCCCAGTCAGGACACATGCCTGGGTTGTGGGCCAAGTCCCTGTTTGGGAGTGTGTGAGAGGCAACCACACATGGATGTTTTTCTCCCTCTCTTTCTCCCTCTCTTCCCCTCTCTATAAAAATAAATAAATAACATATTTTTTAAGGAGGCATGAGTTCTATAGTTTTGACCACCAAAAATATCCAAAATAACTTCAATAATTTATCTTTTACATTAAAAAGGGAATTAGGCATCAGCAATTAATTAATTCATGAGTTTTGCATGGTCGTAGTTAACAGAAAGAATTAGTATGGACCTTATGTAATATTACTTGTAACAGCCAACACGTCAAGTGCTCATTTGTTGACTGCAGCAAACCCAGGAGACACGGCCTATTATGAAACCTGCTTTTACAGATAAGGAAATTGAGATGTGGAGGTGCTTGTTGTTCAAGTTCTACTTGCTAAAAACTAACTGTGCACAGGCTCTGCCCATAGACCACATGCTATATTTACTGTCAGCTCCTTCCAGGTAGTTTGATACATACATGGAGAATATTTTCAAACACTTTAAAGTCTATTCTGTTGGCAACAATATGAAGACAACAAAAAGCTGGTAAGTTACATTTTTGACAGAAGAAAAATATCATAAAAGAGACATGTTGAGGAAACTGACTATATAATACATGGAGGAAGAAGGGGGAAATTTAAAAATTATTGAAGTTGCATATAGTTCTTAGATTTAAAAAATGTAAAATTATTTAATTTATGGTATAAGTTTGAAGTTGCTCAATCACACCCTAAAATTCTATGTGTGCCTAAAATGTTACCCCCATTTTCATCGCTGCTGTCAAAAACAAAAATATTTAATAATTTCTAACATTTTATCATGAAAAATTTTTAAATACAATTTTAACTTTTGAAGTTTCTAATTAAAAATGTAAAATAATTCATCTGAAGATGGCTTTATGCATCTTGAACATAATTAAATTTGTATAGTTCTTAATTCATTAATTCATAACTTTATTTCAATATCTCAAATTTAGGTGATAGTACATCATAACTGAAAAATAAGAAGAAATTCTTTTTTTTTTTTTCAATTCTCAAGAAGAAATTCTTTTCAGGCTAATTGACATACCAAGTATATATATTTAGCAGTTCAAAAGCAGTCTCCCAACAAATAAAAACAGGTAAATTTATCGTATCCATTCTCTTGGGTGGGAACTACTTGAAAATCCCATTCTCAAAATCTCTTTCGCATTGTCTTCTAATGTATAACTCTATGTATCCTTCTTTCCCTTTCGCAATTTCTTTTGATTACACATACACACACACACACAACACACTCATACTTATCAACAATGTCCCTGACTATAGTCATTGTTTTGAGATATTTGTTGTAATACTAGTTCATTTTTGTTTCTAATATTGCCTGGTAAAGTGAAGTTAGTGTCACCTCTTTGTAAGCAATTAATGATAAGATGCTCTATTATTTCAGTGAATCAATAGGCACTTATTGAGTCTGGGTTCCCATCAGGTATTGTGTTATGTGCTAAGCATACCCACATAAATAAAATATGGCACAATTACTGCCTTTTGAGAAATTATGAATGGAAAAGTTCTCCCAGAAGCATGATGGTCAAGTTGATTTCAGTGTATAATATATACACTAAATATTTCTTAAGATTCTCCCATAAATTCTCACACTTCCAAGGATATAACTTCAAATGATCCCTAACTGTATACAATAGTTTCAGCCAAGAAAATTAAAGAATATTTTATATTTGATTTGGAAAATTATAAGATCTTAAACTTGAAAATTTAAATCACTTAAAGGAAGAGGCATATGTTGCAATATGTTTTGTGAGATATTGGTATTTTTATACAATGCTTTCATCTTTAGATTAATTGTATATAAAACATATAGTTAGCAAAATAGTTTGACTTCAATAGATACTTCCAGCATATAGCAGTCAACCTACTTTTTGGATAAAGTTATAACTTACATTATGCTACAGCAATAGCCCTGAAATATTTTATGTCAAAAATTCTAAATAAAATTATTATATTTTATCCTCTGGGATGGGTCAGAGAGGGATAATTTTAACTAAAAGAAAATTAATGTTTCGAAAGGAAGGTTCTGAAAAAAACTGCCCTACTTAAAAAGATATGTAAATATGTAACTGGATTACGATAAATGGAACAGAATGTGGCCTTCTAAAGGTACTAACAATGGCATGCCAGTGTTCAATGAGTTCATTATTGATAAAAAATCAATAAGTGACTTAATGATAATAAAGAAACCAGTTATAATGACAGAAAAATCACTGGCATAGAATTATTTCCTTTTCTAGTCACTTTTTATAAATTTGTACCTGTAACTATTTTAAGTGATACATTTATAAACCGTCAACTACTTGTGATATTTAGAATATAAATGTAATTACTCTGTCCTATAGATATACCCTGGGCTGTGATTATTCTCCTCATCAAGATTGTTTTAAAATCACTCTTCTTACTTATTAACAATAATTTCATTTAAAAATGAGCACAGGGAAAATTTATATTTCATGATGTAGAGTTCATAAAAATGCAGAATTGAAATATGTACATTGAAAATACCATGAAGTACAAAAGAGAAACTAAATGTTTTCATGTTATTTTCATCACTAATCCAAGATATCTGATTTACATCCAGGTATCTTCATGAGGCTCCTTGGAAATGCAAGCTCACTCCTAAGCTTACTGCAGTTTCCATCTTCTCCAGAAATGTATTGCTCACCAGTCAGTGTGGTGACAACAAAGTCACAAATATCTTCTTTTTCCTATTAGTTATATTAAGGTCATAATAAATACATTATTGTGTCCTCGGTGGAGCATAATGAGATCTTCGGTTCCAAGCACCCCATATTCTTGTCTCATGTTAAACAAAAGAAGACAGGCTATTGCAATATCAAGAAAATGGTATAAAACTCTGAATTGCACACTAGTAGGCAATTACAATTTAATAGTAAAGTGTATTTGACAAACCTGGTTGTGAGACTGTAGCTGAGGTGATTAAAAGGAAAAATTCTCTTGTGAACGAAAAAAGTGTTTCCCATTTTTCACTGGTCTGAAAATAAATTTGCACCAATTAAGAAACATCACTATTGATTCAAGAAGAGTATTTATAGACAAAACTGGAAACCCTATTTTTGAATTTTCTATAATGTATTTAAAGATTTTTTTTATTGATCACCAAAGATGACCCCTTCTCACAGCTAAAAATACAGATGATACTCTTTAAAACTAAAAATGTTTCTATAGGTTTTGTATGCCTAACAATATTGCTAGAATGTTTCTAAATAAAACTCTTGAAAAACACTCTGACAAAGACCTTCAGACTTTAAATATCCTACATACTTGTTCTCTAAGATGCTGAGCAACATACCTTCCCAGGTGAGCAGAAGAACAGGAAATGGCCTAAAGATTCATTCATCAAATCCTCATCAATTCATAAACCAAACCTTGGTTGTCTTACAAAAATACTTTTTAGCCCTGGCTGGTGGCACAGTGGATAAGGCTCTGGCCTGCAAACCCAAAGGTCATTGGTTCGATTCCCCAGCCAGGGCACATAACCAGGTTGCAAGCCAGGTCTCCAGCCAGGTCTGTAGCTGGAGGCAGGTGAAAGGAAACTATACATGATGTCTCTCTCCCTCTCTGCCTCTCTCTCCCTTCCCCTCTCTCTAAAAATAATAATAAATAAAATATTAAATATATATATTTTTTAAATTCTGATAATTTTTCATTTCTTTCTTAATAAGAACAACAAAAGAATATAATCTTAATTTTGAAAAAGGAAAAATAAACCATAGTACCAGCCTGAAAGAGCTCACTAAAATATGTTATAAAACACATTTGGATAGCATCTTCTGAAAAAGGTCTACACTATTTGAGAACAGAGAACAAGTCCACATTTTTCAAAGACCTAAATGGCTACCTTTCATTTATTGTACATAGCATAATATTTTAATTAATCACTGGTATGTAATTTATGTAAAAATATATAAATGTTTATTAGATGCTAATTGAATGAATTGTATTTAATAGAAAATACCTTATTAAATGTGGATTAAAGTAAAGTTAAAGCTAATGTTTATTTACTCTGTCTTAATATTGCATGTCCATGTTTTGTATAATGAGATTTGATTGTTCTCATGGTATCTGGCATGCCTGCAAAAATTCACCAACTCATAAATAATAATGCACTAGTGAAGTATTTTCATAGAAACACAAAATTTGGAATTAGGGGGAAATCCTACTGTGATTATATTTCAAAATATGGCCTTCAAAATTGTTTTAAATATTTGACATTAGTCTAAGCATTAGATTTCTATAATTATATAAAAACATATGGGTCTGTTTTTATTTTGTTCTTTAGACTCTACGTATAAGTGAAAGCACATGGGTCTTGTTTTTCTCTGTCTGACTTATGACACAGAAAACAGAAAACAGACTGACAGTTGTCAGAGGGGAGGAGAATGGGGATTGGGTGAAACAGGTGCAGAGATTAAGAAGTAAGAACCAGTAGATGCAGAATATCACAGAGATGTAAGTGACAGCATAGGGAATGTAGTCAATAGTATTGTGATGACTGTATGGTGCTAGGTGGGCACTGGGAATATTGGGGGGAAATCACGTTGTTAACTTATATGATTGTGTAACCACTATGCTGTACACCAGGAACTAACATAAAATAATATTGAATGTAGACTTTAACTAAAAAATAAAATAATGAAGTTTATCATCCTAAAAAATAACATATACCTGTCAAGAAAAAATATATAATATTTGTTACATGGGGTTAACTTCTGCAATTTTGAAGTATTTTTCAGATATTTTTGTACTATGGGAATACATGTTAAGGTGGAGTATTCATCCTGACAAATATTGCATAAATATAATAGGATGGAACTGTATATGCAAAAGACAAGTTCTTCCCTGTTTTGTTAAACTACTATTCAGATCATTGTGTCATAACATTGTAAAGATCAAAGTATGCCTAATATTTCTAGAATAATAATTTAATCACATGTGTTTTATAAGTCTTCAATGATTCTTCATGATCTGTAGAGATATGTTTATTCCACTACCTGTTTATACATATCTCCTGCTGGGTAGGGCTATACCATCTGCAAGTTTTCTGCAGTAAAAGATATTATAAATGTCTTCCCCAACTATTCCTATAAAGCAGTGGTTTTTATATTGTTCTCATTGGAACCCCAGGCCTCCTTGTTGATGTTACAAGAATTCATTATTTACCACCAAAATGTTTAAAGAATGCTGTTTTTGCATTGTATGTTATATACCAGTATTTCAAGTTACATTTGTTTAGGGCAAAAAAGAGGATCAAATAATAAGTACAAGTTTGGAAACCATTAAAATACACCAGCACTCCTAAATGTGAATGGTTTAACATATAGCAACTCAACAGTTCTTTGGTGAGATTTATAATAAAAGTATCCCTGTTATTTTTAAACATTCTCTGTTCTAAACAAACTAATCCTATTGGTATCTGATGTATCTTGTGCTTTTCCACCTCCATTTTCTTTCTCTCTTCAGCCATTTTCATTTTGGTTCTATCATTAAAGAGAAGCTTAGAGCCTTCCTTGTCTTCACAATACCATTCCCTTCCGTTCACAGTGATCTCTTAGTCTTATAAATTCATAGCACCCAATGTTTATACCATTACATACCAATTGCTTAAAGCTCACATTGTATCTTTTTATATTGTTTAGTCATTTTAATGATTTTTGAAATAAAATTCATGTGATTAGGCCTTATTCTGCTAGAAATTTATTTTCAGGTATTGGTAAAGCATTAAAAAGCATAATTAAGCAGTTTTTGTATCCTATTCCCTGCCACTATCTTATACATCGTGCTCAATAGCAATTGATATAATTTAACGTTTTCTGAATTCTGTAGAAATATGATTTAAAAAAGGAGCCCAGTAGGTCAAATGATTGTGGCCCCCCTGTTAAATGTACCATGTCAAATTATACTTTAAGATACTAGTAGTTTATCAACACTAAAAACAGTTTATTATTAATTTAAGTATCTGTTTATGTCCTGTGATGGTAAGACCACACGAATAAATGACAGTAGAACATAAAAGCTATCCATATAACGTGACCTAGGGAAAATGAGCAGCTGTCACAAAAGGGAGATAAATGAATGGCGATATGTTTCACAGATGTAGACATTTGTGAATAGTTCCAGCTGCTAGATGGTTAGTAAATTAATCATCTTCCACAAACAGTGCTGGGAGAATCAGATATCCACACGCAAAGGAAGGAGTTGCACTCCTACCTCACACCACACACAAATGTTGAATGAAAATGTGTCACAGCACTAACAATGATGGCTGAAAGTAAAAAACTCTTGGAAGAAAACGTATGAGAAAATATTTACTATGATTTAGACAATAGTTCCTTTTGTGAAAGATTGAAAGACTTTTATTTATTTTTAGACAGAAGGGAAGTGAGGGAGAAAGAGAAGGAGAGAAACATCAATGTGAGAGCAAAACATTGATCCGTTGCCTCTTGTACAAACCCTGACCAGGGATCAAGCCCACAACCCAGGCATGTGACCTGACTGGGAATTGAACCAGTGACCTTTCACTTTGTAGGATGACACCCAACCCACTGAGCCACACTGGTCAGGGTAGATAATAGTTTCTTGATAGGACACCAAAAATACATTAGTTAAAAAAACAAGACATATTGGACTACATTAAAATTTTAAATCTTGTGCAGCAAATGATATCATCACAGAAGCAAAAGATATCCATGGGATTGAAGAAAATATTTTCAAATCACAAATTTCATAAACACTTTGGCCCAGAATATGTAATAAACTCTTACAAGACAAAACTAAAAAGTCTAATACCCAATTTACAATTGGTCAATGTATTTTTTAAATAAATAAATCCTTTTTTAAAGATTTTATTCATTATTTTTAGAGAGAAGGGTAGGGAGGGAGGAAGAAAGGGAGAGAAACATCCATGTATGGTTGCCTTTCACCTGCCTCCAGCTACAGACCTGGCTGGAGACCTGGCTTGCAACCTGGTTATGTGCCCTGGCTGGGAATCCAACCAGCGACCCATGGATTCGCAGGCTGGCACCAATCCACTGAGGCACACCAGCCAAGTGATCAATGGATTTAAACAGGTCTTTCTACAAAGAAGGTGCACAAATGACCAATAAGCCCATGAAAAGTGTTCAATATTATTGGTGCTTAGCACAATACAAATTGAAACCACAAGATACCATTTACAACCATTAGGGTGGCTTAAAAAATAGAAAATAACAATTGGCAAGGATTTAGAGAAATAAAACTCTTATATACTGTTAGTGGAAATGTAAAATAGGGTAGTTACACATGAAAAGATGTTAAGCATCATTTGTCATTAGAACAATGCAAATTCAAATAACAATGGTACACTCTTACACATCCATCAAAAATACAAAATGCAGAAACCTGACAAAAAAACAGTAAATGCTGACAAGAACATACAACACAAGCTCTCATTTGCGGCTGGTTAGAATGAAAAAACAACAGAGTCCCTGTGGAAGTTTCTCGTAAAGTTAAATATAGACTCGCCATAAAACCTACCTATTGCACCCCTGTTACCCAAGCAAGTGGAAAATTTATGTTTACACAAAAACTATATTCATAATCTCCAAAAAGTACAAATAGCAATGTCTTCAATAGTTAACTAGATAAAGTGTTATTTAGCAATATAAAGAAATATAAAGAAATCAAGCCATGATGTTACTTTTTCATCAGTGAAAGAAGAAATCATACCTTAATGGTTAACATTGTATCATTCCATTAATATATTATTATAGAAATGCTGGAACAATATTAGAAAAAAATAAGTGTATAGAAATATTACTAGATTATCATCCAAATATAAGTAAAATATTCAAAAGTTTGTCTTGATATAAGTAAATCCAAAGTGTACAATATGCAAGGAAGTAGGTAGTAACTTTACAGTGGAGAAATTTGGAAAACAATACCTCAGCTAGACGATGAAGGTTAACATCAATAGTGATATGGGTAGGATTGGAAAAATCCTCTCTCTACCTAACAGGTATTAACAGGAGAAACAGCATGCAAGTGTATTTGATGTTAAAAGTTGTACATGGCACCAGGAAGAGGGAAGCTTTACAGAACAAGGCCTGATTAGAGAAGATAAAGTCCCTGGAGAGCACTGGTCACCTGGGAAGACAGGGCACTCTTGTCTCAAAAGCTATCTTACCATCTCTGCTCAAGCTGTGATTTTTATAGGGAGTTGGTGGGAATCCAGGAGAGAAACTCCCGTTTAGAGAGAAAAAGTCAGGATGGACTCACAAGGTGGGTTTAATATTGGGATGTTTACTAAGATTAATATGGGCAGCTTTATATAATTATAGCATATTCATTCCGTTACAGGCAAAGGAAAGGGATTGAACTTCTAGGTAGGGGCAGATATATGGGAAACCAATGGTCTCGTTGGCAGTTAGATAGGGAGAGGACTGAAAGCTTAGCTTGTGCCTACTCTTTTTCAGTTTCCTTCAGCTCAAAGAAATCCTTATATCTGATCTCCTTCATCCTTGCCGTTGTGAAAATGGCACTTGACCTTGCTGGTCTACCCCCCAAACACCCATAAACAAAGTCTATTAGAAATAACATTAGCCAAATTTCAGTAGACAACTGTTCGACAAAATGATCAGTGATCACAGAAATGATCAAGGTGATCAACGACAAAGGAAGTCAGATGAATTGTCACAGTCCAGAGAAGCCTAAGGAGACATGCCACCTAATTGGTATATAGTATCTTGGAGAGGATTCTGGGAGGGAATCTTATAGCAACCCTTTTCATAGTCCCTGCATACTCCTCTCAACAAATCACATAATAGAGACTTTGTCTATATAGGAAACTGAACACTTTTCTTCAAGAAAAGATATTCCTCCAAAATTAGAAGGTGAAACAAAAAATCCATTAACTTTATTGTAGATCTGTTAATGTTCTTAAATCCAACACATGACAGCATCATTATCTAGGCATTATTATACCTAGATAATATCTAGGTATCATGTGTTAACAATCATTTTTACCCAGCATTATTTCTACTCGTTAGCGATACATAATCAAAACAAGAGCATTTAGAGGCTGAATATAGTTTCCACAATTGGTTAATGTAATATGATTCAAATGTAAAAGCTCATACACAAAAGACTCCATGAATATACAGTACAGTACATGCATAGTATTTTTCACTTGGACAAGCTCTGCTGACCATTTTAATCATGTGACACTATCTTAAATTAAGAATATCAAGATGCAATGCTGATTTCCTACAGCTTAGACATGTTGAAATGATTTCTCCCTAACCTATACAGTAGGTTCTTTCCAGTTTTGCTATCGTTAATGTGCTTTACATAGTTGGTTTGGCTTGTTAAAATTCATGCTCCTGTTCCTACTATCATTGATGGCAGTGAGGGATCTCACTATGCATAGATGCTACTGTAAATGTTGACTGACTGGTTGCCTCTAGACTGCAACTTAGTATTTCTTAAGCCCTCATGACGAAACCTTTTGACAATATGTAGAAAAATCAATCACCTTGGGAAATGGGGTGATGAGGTAGGTCCATGCTGACAAATTTTGGCAAATTTGGTAATGATCAAGTTAGCCAGGTGGTAAATCAGGGGCATTCTGATACTTTATTAACCTTTATAACTAAACAATTTGGAAGTTTTCTTTTTCTTTCATGTACCCCTGCAACATCTTCCTCACACCACTGTTTGTTAATCACATGAGCAGTCCTTGTAAAAATCAACCTACCAACTTTAAATGTTTTTTGCAGTGTTTTGAATCAAATAATAATTGTTGCAAATTAGTAAATATTTTTGCAGTGCTATGAATTAAAATAATAATTGTTGCAAACTAGTAATTGCCTAACATATGGACCCAGTTTAATTAAAAGATGGAAATAGTCTCATGACTATTTATTTCTATTAAACATTATGTGTTCTTCCTTTGAAAATTGTGATCATATTTGAAACAACTTTCAGTGATGAAATTTTCTAATTAAACACAACCATTTGATCTTGTCAAAATAAATCCCAAAATCAAAAAGAATTTTTCCCATGTCTCCATCATGTCACAAAAAGGCTAAAAAAATTGATTTTTCCTTATGTTTTCTGTGTATTATATGGCTGCTCTTTTCTACTTTTCCAACTATCTGGTGACATTTTGTTGTTTATTTGATTTCATTCAACTTTAATTGAATCAAATTTTATTTTGCAATATTAGAACTGTGAGCTTTTGTTTTGTTTTGTTTTTGTGCACATGAAAAATAACATGTTTTGTGCATCATAAAGCTGGTCCACTCAGGAGGCTGAGGGTTTTATGACCTGAACACTTGAACCAGGAAACCTGCCTCATTTACTTGCAAGAAAGAGACAAACGCAGGCTGGCTCAGGCAAAAAGAAGGTCATTGTGAAGGGCTGGCAGAGCAAAAATATTGACAGACTCTCACGTGAACCAAGAATTCCAGGAAGGTGATCTGGTTTTAAAGCACCAATGTTACAAAGGTTCAGAATGATAATTGCTTAGAGCTAATTCTAGGCTCTGTCACTCATTAGGAGTTTGATTTCAGGCCAATGATTTTAAGCTTCAGCTTCTGCTGTTGTTGTTTTCAAAATGAGGATGATAATGACTACCTTGTAGAGATGTTGTGAGGATTAAATGAGATTATTTACGCTGCTACAATCTTTTCAGCATGCCAAAATTTTCTGTACTTCTTAGTTCGAATCCTGAGACAGGATTTAGTCATTGATGGAAATGACTCATATATAATCTTCCAACATAAAAACCAACTATAAAGAAAGCAGTACTTTGAGAACAAAAAGGTGAGAAAAAGCACATGATCTTTTAGGGGAATGGTGACTAGATTAAGAAGCTGTATAAAACAGAGATTTTTCTATTATTGTTGTTTTCATAGAGGGCTAGTAGGGCCTAAGAACATAATGCAAATCATCTCTAATGCCAAACCAAAATATCTTAATAAAGGCTTCTCATTAATGATTTAAGTGAATTCTAATTGTTCATGAAACATTTTCCTCAAATTAGAAATTGAGAGAAAATGGTTAAATTGATGGCTATTTAAAACAAATACACAAATAAATGAAAAACAACTAGAATTGAATAATAATACTAACCAGAACAGATTCTATATTTTATTCTGTATTTCTGTATATTGGTGTTGTTTTCAGTTTTATTAGTTAAATGACAATTTGTTCTCTTTACTTCCATCTCTTTTCTTCCATCATTATAATAGATTTTGAATTAGTTTGTATTTGCAAAGTAGTTCCATATCAGTTCAGGAGCAATATTATTCCACTTAAAATAAACTGTATAGTTGAATCTAAGAAAGTTAAAGTAATGAGTCATTTTCTCTTTGAGCTAAAGTAATGTTATGACAATGATTCTTAATACATCAGTATAGCATTAATTAGGATTTTAGTAATTCCAATTCTTGCCTAACTGCTCTGGTTTTTTCTCACTAAAAGCATTCTTACAGAAATATATTTTTCTCTCGTAATCAAGAAGGTAAGCTAATGTCAAAAGCATTTCTTTTGTCATTAAATTAGGTTAACAAGGTGACTACTTCATAGAATGACAAAGGTGCATAATATAGGACTTCTCAGTATCATTCATAATAATTCACTCTCCCATTCTTGCTTTATGAATTGTATTTCCCTTTGAACTATTTCTATGCTTTTTATTTTCATTTTACTTTTGTTTTATTGATATTGTTCCATTCAGCTGCTCCTAGAAGTCTCCTCAATAAACAAGCTACAATTCAAATGTTGCTCTTCACTGTCTCTTTTAGTTATATGTCTATTCACACTAACCCCTTAGCCTGCTTCCACTGGTTTCTTGGCTCTTTGCACTCTATCCATTCATTTCAAAAGCAGCCTGTATCCACTCACCTGTTTCATTTTATAATTTTGTAATTGTTAGGACACAAAATAGGTCTCAATAAATTTAAAAAGTGAAATAAAGAAAAATACACAGGGAACCAACAGTAGTGGGAAAAGAAGCTAAGCAATGCTCAGAAGATGTCAGTGAAATCCATTTGATCTAGTGCACCACTCTCCCATTGGTGATTTTCTGTCTGGAAGGCCTATCCCTTGAAGTCAATGGAGTGTTAGAATCCCCCACTATGACTGTTTTCTGTTGATCTCTCCTTTTCTGTCCAGCAAGATTTCCTTTATATATTGAGGTGCTCCTGAGTTGGGTGCATCCCACTTCTGGGAATATATATGAAGGAATCTGAAACACTAATTCAAGAGAACATAAGCACCCCTATGTTCATTGCAGAGTTACTTGCAATTGCTAAGATACAGAAGCAGCCCAAGTATCCTTTACTAGATGGGTAGATGAAACAGCTGTGAGACATTTACACAATGGAACACTAGTCAGCTGTAAAAAGGGAGAACATTTTACCCTTTGCGACGCATGGATGGACCTGGAGAACACTATGCTAAGTGACATAACCCAGTCAGAGAAAGACAAATACCATATGATTTCATTCATATGTGGAATCTAATGAACAAATGGAACTGGTAGCAAAATAGAGACATATTCATAAAGAGCAGTATGACAGCTATTGGGGTGGGGAAGTCAGCGGGTGGAGCAATTGAGCAAAACAGGAAAAAGACTCATGGACATGGACAACAGTTGGTGATTCAAGGGGGAGGTATAAGGAAGCTAAATGGTAATGGGACACAGAGGACAGACTGGCAAGCTAGATATTTTTCCAACCCCAGAAATGAAAGGCTCAGCATTCTTAAGCATAATTTTTTTAGTCAGACTCAATACCTTGCTCTTTGGGATAAAATCTTTCTTGTCTAGGCTTAGTGGAATTCTGACTGTGGAGCCCTGTATCCTAAGCACTATGTATGTATATATGCACCCGTGCATTGAATGCATATCTTGAACAATGTAAAGACAGGGAGAGACATCCATGTGTGGTTGCCTCTCTCATGCCCCCAACTGGGGACATGACCCACAACCCAGGCATGTGCCCTGACTGGGAATCAAACCAGCAACCCTCTGATTCGCAAGCCAGTGCTCAATCCACCAAGCCACACTAGCCAGGGCTGTTAATATTTTCCAGTTAAGAATTGGAGTTTTCGCCGGCCTGCGAACCCAAAGGTCGCAGGTTCGATTCCCCAGCCAGGGTACATAACCAGGTTGCAAGCCAGGTCTCCAGTCAGATCTGTGGCTGGAGGCAGGTGAAAAGCAACCATACATTGATGTCTCTCTCTCTCTCTCTGCCTCTCTCCCTTCCCCTCTTTCTAAAAATAATGAAATAAAAAATCTTAAAAAAAAAAAAAAAAAAGAATTGGAGTTTTCATTAACTAGTTTTGGAGTTCTTAAATAAGCAGTTGTTATTGAATGATTACAAAGCTATAGTTATATTTTTACTTAAAAATAACATTGATTTTGGTTATTAATAGTGCTATTGTGATGTTTCATATTAAAATATGAAGGGCACATTTATATGGTTATCAATGTACAGATCTGTTGACCTAGAAATGATGATATGACCAGTAGCTGAGGTAAACAAAATTGGTTTGCTTGCCTCCTAAGGGTTCTTATATCCCTGACCATGGCACATCAAAAAGTCAAAACAGATTTATATGCACAAAGGAAATTTGAAAATAATCCTCCATGTTGTTGTAAAGAATGAAATATTACTTAGTTCCTACAACCACCTTTTACTCTTTCTTTATGTCACATATATGTAAAATATACTTGCTAATAATGCTTCATAGTGAAACTTCTCTAAGCTTCTGTAATATTTTATTTTTCTCCTACGTTATAAAAACAGAAACTAGGCTTCTCAGTAATTAGTCCCATGCCTAAATTATGTCAATGTATTATGTACTTATTTTCCTTCTTTTATTTCTTTTTAGTACATGAAATTGCTACAGTTAAATTCATTACGTTTAATCTGAATTGTGGTTGTAGTTGAGAAATACTATTTTAATGGCTGTGTAACCCAGAGAAGAGAAACTGCTCATTGGTTTAGAGCTGCATTTGCATCGCTCTCATGAGGTGTGATGAACTGTTAATTAGGCCCAAGGTGTACCACTATCCACACAGCTGACTGTGAAACTCATTGAAGATACTTAGCATTCATTTTATAATAATGAAAGGATGGAATGAGCCAGGAAGGTAATTAGCCTGGAGCTGACCTCTTTGCCTGTTTTCACAGCTCTCCAACAGCTGTTTTTCCTACTTTGTTTCTAAAAAGGAATGTTTGCTATGTACATTTTGAAGCAAAGGATCTGCCTTAACATTTCTTTCTCAAAGGAGAATGGATAATTCGCTTAAGGCTTTTGAGAGAAGAAAATTATAAGTTTAAATTTATGGTTTAAATAGGCAGTATTTGTCTAACAATAGGGCCACATTTATGTCCATATCTCACACGATAGCACAGAGTCCCAAACAAGGTGGACCCAAGGAAGATCACACCGAGAAGCATCATAATGAAAATGCCAAAGGCTAAAGATAAAGAGAGAATCTTAAGAGCAGCAAGAGAAAAGCAGATGAGATTGCCTCAAAGGAATTCTCATGAGACTATCAGCTGATTTCTCAGAAACTTTGGAGGCAAGAAGTATTCAAAGTGATGAAAAGCAAGGACCTACAACCAAGATGACTCTATTCAGCAAAGCTATCATTCAGAATGGAAGGGCAGATCAAGTGCTTCCCAGACAAGGGAAAGCTAGAGTTCTTCACCACCAAAACATTATTATATGAAATATTAAAAGGACTTAGTTAAGAAAAAGAAGATCAAAACCATGAACACTAAAATGACAACAAACTCACAACTATCAACAACTGAATCTTAAAAAACAAACAAACTAAACAAATAACCATAAGAGGGACAGAATCCTAGGTATGGGGATTATTTGGAAAGTTATCAGCTGGGAGGGGAAGGGGGAGAATGGGGGAAATGGTGCAAGGGTTAAGAAACAATCAGTAGGAACAAAATAGACAGGGTGATGTTAAGAACAGTGTAGAAAAATGGAGAATCCGAAGAACTTACATGCACGGCCCATAGATAGGAACTAAGGGGTGGATTGCTGGTGGGAAGGGGGATACAGGTGGAGTGGGCAAAGAGGGAAAAAAATGGGACAACTCTAATAGCAAAATCAATAAATATACTTAAAAACTTCTTCATGATCACTTGGTACTCATTTTAAAATGTTTCCTACACAACATTACAACCACATTCATGTAAAATACACTTCGTCAGAATGACAGTCAAATAGGACAGATGTGTATATTTGCTCCGTTAAGGGATTACTGTACCTCTATTCATAATGTAAGAGCACTACATTATGGCATATGTACGTCATAGATGGACAGCAAAAATTCTTTACACATACTTTATCCATGGCTCTTGAAATTAGACTTTGGGGTCCTCCCATCAAGGTATGGAGTCTATTTCCCCAAACTTTGCATATCAGCTGGTCTTGTGATTTATTTAAGGAACAGAATGCAGGAGAAGAGACTTGTGTGAATTTTCAACCTGGGACTCAAGAGCCTTTCCACGTCTATCCTGTCTTAAAATTTCCTTCCGACCTATGATTACTCAGTCATGAATGCTAACAAAAGCTTTATTATTCTTACAAGAAGTAATTAAATAGCACTAAATTCACCAAGTCAGTATTAAGGCAGGATGTGAAATATCTGAGTCTCTATAAATTTATAACTACACCAATCTTTCACAAGAAGCACAAAGAACAAAAATTGATTGATGGATGAATGGTGCAAAGAGGAGAGAATATAAAGAAGCCACGAAAAAAACAGACATAAAATAGAGAAGAAAACAAAATGAATACGTCTGTTTGGATTTTCAAACAACCTGTCAAATTTTGAGCGTTCTGAGAGCTCAGGGCTGAAGAGGCCTGATTAGAGAAGATAAAGTCCCTGGAGAGCACTATTTCTGCAAAATAACTTCTCCAGAAACAATGATCCTTGGTTTCTTACTGCAAATCTTCTCGCACGCTCTATCTTTTATTTTTACTGTTTTTCCTTCAATAAAAGCTTATCAGCTTGAAAAAAATCTTTCTTTAGCAACACATGCAGCAGAGGACAAATTCCTTTATGTTGTCAACAAATCTGAAGTTACACTGACCCCCTTAAAGCACCAACTAAGAAAGTATAAGCATAAAATATTGCATTTCCTTTAAAATAATAAAATGCATTGCACTTCCTATGGCAAACTTGGCTTGAATGTGATGTCTTCATTGGATTGATCTGCAGATTTAACATAATTCCAATGACAATTTCAGTATGATTCTTGGCAGATATAGAAAAGCCTATTCTTGTTTTGTATCAAAAGAGGAGGAGACTAGAATTACTGAAACTATCTTGAAAAATAAAAATGAAGATGGAGACATTACAGTATCAATTTAATGTTTCCCACAATGCCAAGAAGTGTCCCCACATAAATGTACCTATTGAATCTTGAAAAGTATAAAAGCGATGGAAAATGGAAAATGCATAGCATTTTCCACAAACACTGGAAAATTGGACACCCATATGTAAAAGAAGAAAATAAATGTAAGCTATGTTTGCAATAGTATTTTATCTATTCCACAAAGGTGAAATCAATAATACTGGCATTTTTAAAACTTGTATGTACTGATCAGTTCTGTTTCTGAAATTAATGCATTCTTTACAAAATTTCTTGTAGTCTCAGGCTACTATTTTATATATTTCCAAAATGGCATTTAATTTTTGAGGATATGTGTGTAGTAACACTTTTGTATCATATGTCTTGCTCTTTCAATAACAAACTTTGGAAGAACACTAACTATATCTACCAAACATTCTAAAGTTCACCCTAAGGTTAATTGGAGAGTAATATAATAACCAATTTTCAGCACTTCTGATTGTATTGCAGGCAGAAACCACTCAGGTTGTGGGAGTCATTTCCATCTTAATTTCACAAGTATTTACTGAAGCAGTGTAAGGCCTGTGCCTAATTTTGCGGAAGCCCTGGATTTATGCAGGAGACTCACTGCGAGGAAATTTGCAAAGAGAAGGCAGATGCTGTTTATTATGTCTCTTCCTTGTGCCTGCACTGTTAAAATCCCTTTATATTAACACCTGTAATTCTTCCACAAGGCTTTCAGGTATGTTGTTTACAATCTCTAGAAAATGTGGCACATATAGCCCTGGCTGGTGTGGCTCACTGCATTGGCACCAGCCTGAGAATCCAGAGGTTGCTGGTTCGATCCCCAGTCAGGACACATAGCCAGGTTGCCAGCCAGGTCTGCAGCCAGCTCTGGAGCTGGAAGCAGGTGGAAAGCTGCCATACATTGATGTCTCTCTCCCTTTCTTCCTTCCTCTCTGCCCTTCTCTATGAAAATAATGAGTAAAATCTTTTTAACTAAAATGCGGCACACAGAATGGAGCCCCTTTCCAGGGGTTACACAGAGTGGAAGAACAGGAATCTGAACCCAAGAAGTATTATAATTGTTAAGCTTTGGGATCTTTATGTAATTACAATCCTCAGACCAGTGATTCCCAAACTTTGCTGCATCTCACCCTTCCCTAAGGAGCACTGGCACAGTGGATAAGGCACCAGCCTGTGAACCCAAAGGTCGCTGGTTCAATTCCCAGCCAGGGCACATAACCAGGTTGCAAGCCAGGTCTCCAGCCAGGTCTGTAGCTGGAGGCAGGTGAAAGGCAACCAGACATTGATGGTTCTCTCCCTCTCTGCCTCTCTTCCTCCCCCTTGTCTCTGAAAGTAATAAATAAAATCTTAAATATATATATTTCTGGCATTTCTGACATGAAACCTGGAAAGTTATTTGCTCACAGAAGCACCTGAGGTCGTTATAACTATAAGATGAGTTTGGGAGCAACTGGCTTAAGTCATTTCAGAAACTTAATCAGAACAATAATTTCTTATCAATGGTGCTAATGGTTTCCCTGTCATTCAAAGGAGAGGATGCATTTTCTAGTGGAAAATTAGAATGATTTGCTTTAAAGTACAAGTCAATATAAAACATTTTAAAAACTATACTTTCTATTTGGGCACAGGGTATGCCTTTTCCTACAGTCTCTTCTGTTGTTATATGTCCCAATTTCTTCATTTGTAAGGTTGTTTAAACACTTACAATCTGGTATATAGTTCTAAAATATTTTCTTCAATTATATCGATTTTAATATTGTTATAAATGAACAAAAAAGCTTGTTATAAAACCTCTTATCAGCTCAATTAAATCTAACCCATCAGCTTGCAAAAGACATCTAGTCTGCTCTTTGGGATAGAATATAATATTCTTGCAACCATAACACAGTTGCCATCTAGGATTACATTCCATTCCTTTTTCTTTTGACAGATTTTCAGAATATCAATATGTTAATTGTGTATTTCTCTGGAGAATGAAGTTTTTTCCAGACTTAAGTGACTATTCATTTTACTGCTCCATCATGTTAATTTATAATGTTGACAACATACACTTTTTGTGTTCCATTTTGTTGGCATTTTTGATGTTCTCTGTAAGCCACTGTTTAAAACTGTGAGAGGTTCTTTCTTTACTATTGTCATATTCCAAATATGATTATTTAAAAAATGTTTTGGACATATTGCACTTTCATTCTGAGGAAAAGGTTGCTTCAATGAATATTTTGACCAAACTTTATTTTCATTTTTATCGAATTGAACTTCTTAATTTCTGTTTAGGAACAAGAATATCTCTAACCAGAAAAGCATAAAGCTTTAAATTGTTTCTGAAAAATGTTCTTTCATAATGATGGCATTACACACAAAGGCCTTTTGACCTCAGCTTTTAAGTTATTTACATTGTCTAGTTAAAAACCACGCACTTTAGAAAGGATGTAAAAGGCTAAGTAACTTGCTACCTTCGTGTTAAAAAGCAAAGTGTTCCCAGAAAAGGTTATTTTTTTCTGTGCTTTTATTTCCAGTAATGCTTACTTTCTTCATACCACACTAATGAAAACTAAGCTTCATTTACACAGTAGACCATAAAAATAAAAGAGATTGTGACCTATAGCATTTACTATGTTGTACAAGTAAAATATGTTACATTATATGTTTCACCATAAGGAAAAGCACAATTTTGTTTTATTATCCCAGTTTTGATATTTGGTACATGAGTGATGCCTCTTGTCATTATAAGTTTAACTTTTAAAATGTTCTTAACTCCAAATTATAAAAAATGTAGCCAACTAGAACAGATTCTAATATTTAGGTATGTGGAAAACAAACAACTGTCAACATAATCTGTTTTTCATACTATTAATATAATTGTTTTCATTTGTTATCAACCTGTATTTTAATAGCTCTATTATAAATGCTTCCCCATGGAAATAAATAGAAAAACATGAAGAGTAAGGCTATTGATGCTTTTGAAAACAAATTGTACATTGTTCTAACATTGAGTTTTCTACATGATGATCTCAAAGCCTTTGTTTTCTGAACTATTGATATTGAAAGCACCTTCTAACGGGGATATTTATATTATTCACCTGTGTTCTAACTAAGCCTTACACTCTTTTAGCTAAATTCCATTCAAAATTAAATGATGTATTTCCTAGGGAACAACATGATTCCATAGTACTGGGCAACAAATCTGACACTTATTAACTGTGAACAAAATTTCCTAAATGTTCCAGGTCTACCTAAGAATATTAGACATATAAACAGTTGTTCACTCACTGTTTTGTACTTGAACTTATTGATATGCTCTCTGCCATTAAGCAGTTTACTTTACAGGTGATGAAGCATACTTTTAGTATAAGATAATAATGTTTTGATTATATTTAATTGTTAAATTGATTTATATAAACTAAATACTATACTAATTCAGAGAATAGTTAATTCACCAAGTAAGAAAATGTTTCATAGAGGAGCTGGGCATTGAGTTAGGTATTACAAAAATATGTAGTAGTTGGAAATTCAAAGAGGTTATAAGGTTCTTTAAATGAAATGAGATAATCCAAGTTCAATTAAATAACGTATGTAATTTAGAAGTAGAGGGAGACTATAATGTAATGTTAATTGACCAGAGAGACAAACTTTACTAAAGTTAACATATCACAAATAAAAAGCTCATTTGACTTATAAAATAGTGAGTAAAGTATAGGGAATAACACCTCTGGAATGACTGCTCTTGCTTCATTTTAAAATGGCTTCCCTTACATCAACTTTTCACATGATAGATATAGATAGATGATAGATAGATAAATGATAGATATAACTATATATAAATATATGCATTTGAGTGTTGGTATTGTGTTTTTTTAGATACTAAATTATTTCTATGGTTGGTTAATCCAGATCAATTAAAGAAGAGGAATAAGATAAAGGATAAGTGAGAACACTTACTAATCAGTGGTTACTCTGGCTGGAGCTGGTTTTGTTTATTGTCTCAGTAAAGTCCTGGATGGTAGCCCAAACAGATTAAATGTTAATCCAATGCTAGACAGAGACCTTCTGTTGAAAGTCAACGAGACTTAGATTTTAGAACACATGGAACTGTTTCGATATGTGGGTTTAAGAACACATATGCTCATACTGTCAAGAGTCTAACCAGCCCATGATCTCATGGCATTTCTAATAGGTCAGTTTGTGTCCTAGGAGGAAAAGTTAATGACTACACAATTTCCACTCAGCTGGACTTTTTTCTCAGCTCCTAGTTATTGGTATATCATTCTGATTCTATATTTAGTTTTAAGAATTTTGTGTAGAATTATTGGATGGTTGCACCAAGGTTAGAGAAGCAGATGTTTCTCATGAATTGCTTATATGGAAAACTTCAGTTATTCTTGCGATGGAAAAACAAGGTAGGAATTATATAATTGCTTACCATTCTTGCCTCAGAATGTTATCCGTTTCTATTTTGCAGTTTAAAAATACATGTTGCACCCTGGCTGGTGGCACAGTGGATAAGGTGCCGGCCTGAGAACCCAAAGGTCACTGGTTTGATTCCCAGCCAGGGTGATATAACCAGGTTGCAAACCAGGTCTCCAGCCAGGCCCCCAGCTGGAGGCAGGTGACAGGCAACTGGATCCCTCTCTGCCTCTCTCCCTTCCCCTCTCTCTGAAAAATAATAAATAAAATCTTTTTAAAAAATTAAAAAATTGCCCTGGCTGGTAGCACAGTGGATAAGGTGCCGGCCTGCGAACCCAAAGGTCGCAGGTTCTATTCCCCAGCCAGGGCACATGACCAGGTTGCAAACCAGGTCTCCAGTCAGGTCTGTGGCTGGAGGCAGGTGAAAAGCAACCATACATTGATGTCTCTCTCCCTCTCTGCCTCTCTCCCTTCCCTTCTTTCTAAAAATAATGAAATAAAATCTTTAAAAAATATATTAAAAAATAAAAATACATGTTAAGAATACAGTCTACCATTTATAAAGTGATTTTCATATTCGATGCACACACAGCTTGGCAGTGCCATGCTAAAATAAATAAACAGATAACCCTGGCTGGTAGCACAGTGGATAAGGTGCCGGCCTGTGAACCCAAAGGTCACAGGTTCGATTCCCAGCCAGGGCAACATAACTAGGTTGCAAGCCAGGTCTCCAATCAGGTCTGTGGCTGGAGGCAGGTGAAAAGCTACCATACATTGATGTCTCTCTCCTCTCTGCCTCTCTCTCTTCCCCTCTTTCTAAAAATAATAAAATAAAATATTTTTGAAAATAAAATAAAATAAACAGATAAATAGATGAGTAAATAAATAAGGAAGAAGAAACCTGTCTTTTTAAAAACTAAATGTTTATGATACATTAAGATTAAGCTGTTTGCAGATTTCATTGTCACTTTATCAGATATAATTTATAGAAGTTAAATCTGATATTTCCTATCTATTAACTTTTTCAATTTAGGCTCCGTCTTGTGCCATTAAAGTAGCATGTGATCTTTCATTTGTAACAAATGTAAATAAGCAATAAAGTATATAAATTAAGAAATATATTCCAGTGAATTTTGACTCTACTCTAGGACAGATACAACATTGCTGGGAATTTCATTCCACATGAGATTCAACACTGAAATGGTATTAATTTTCTTTCTCAAGTACTAAGATTTTAGCACTTTTCGGGACTTACTTTTTCTGACATGGCTATCATCAACATCTTTTAAATGATGCTTTTTATTTATCTTGTGATTGAAATGGTCTGAAGCACACTTTGGTATTTTGATGTTTTGCATATCTTTCAGGATTTTTTTTTGTGTGATTCTGATTAACTTTAATCATGAGCAGATGTTTGTATAAAAAGTTTCTCTGGACAGAGCACTACTTTGATGCTTTTTTTCCCCAGGCTATGACTGTAGAAAATATTAACAACCAAAAACTGCCCAAAAACTCATTTCAAAAATATTGTAGAATTCAAGGTCTACAAGACATAGTGTAGACTAACCTTTCATTGCACCTTCTTGCTAAATACAACTGTGAGTCCTGGAAATAATGCAGCAGACTCTAGTACTGAAGTAAAAACACAGTGGTCCTCATTGGAAGAAGGCAACTTGAAAGAATTTACAAACCCTTATGTTCATAGCAGTGTTATTTACAATAGCCAAGATTTGGAACAACCCAAATGACCATCAATAAATGAGTTGATAAAACAGCTGTGGTACATTTACATAATGGGACATTACACAGCCATAAAAAAGGAAGAAAATCTTACCCTTTGCAACAGCATGGATAGACCTGGAGAACATTATGCTAAGTGAAATAAGCCAGTGAGTGAAAGACAAATACCATATGATCTTACTTTTATGTGGAATCTAATGGACAAAATACACTGACAAAATAGAAAGAGTCATAGTTGCAGGGAACAAGGCTGACAGCTGGCATCAGGGAGGGGAGAAGGGACAGGACTAGATGAAAAAAGGTGGAGGGATCAGCCACAGACCATATATGCATATGCAGACAACAGTGTGGCTTCTGATTTTTTGCCTTATGATGATGTCAAAGAAATATGAATAATGAATGACATATTCAACACTTTATTATAAAATAGACTTTGTGTTAGATGGTTTTGCCCAACTGTAGGCTAATGTAATTGTTCTAGGCACATTTAACACACCAGCAATTTTATAGAAAGACTAATGCAAGTGCAAACATGAGCTAACTTGTGTAGCAAACTGCATCCATCTGTTCATTAAGATTGGGTAGACGCCATTTCCATTGACAATGGGTTTATCAAGATGTAACCCCATCTGTACAAATCAACCACTACAGAGTCCACACCCCCAACCATCTCCCTTTTACCCAGGGCTGGGTGCTGGACAAGTAGGGCAAGTCCTTAAACCATTTGCAGGAGCCAATCCTAAACCTGCCGACCTGGTGTCACCAGCTCTTGCCTGTGGCAACCACAGTAAATGCCCTTTCCCAACATTTACTCCTCTCCCTTTGCTTCCTGGTTCTCCGATGCTTCCCTGTGATCCCCACCACCACTGTGGACTCACCTCTTTGGCACTGGAAGATAACTCAGTCTTCAATGGTCATCATCTCTATAACCACATTCTGTAGTGAAAATCAAAGCCACCTACACACATACAGGTTCTGATTGATATTAATGATTGTGCTGTCTTCACTAACAGGAATTTACTATTCCAACTCTTGCTCAAGATGAGAGCGGTCACAAATAACTTGTTTGAGTCAAGAACTTTCCCAAACTCATTTTAAATTGCTTTGTTTTCCAAAAGACCGTCTCAGATAACTGAGTTCATTCTTGTAATGCCTTACCTCAAAACTTAATTAAGCCCCTCACAGTGAAGAAATTACCTTACCCCCTTAAACTTCATAAAAATTGTGAATTTATTTTCCCAACTTCAGACACTTTTTTTTCATGTCATTATATTCAGTAATAACACCAAGGACCTCATGTCAAGAGTACCAAGATCATGAAAATATTTTAGCACCTGGAGCAATAAACTCAGTTTTGCCTTACCAACAGGTTTAAAGGTCACATTTTCAATAAGCAAGCAGTGGGAAATAGGAATATGTTGTGTATTGCAATACATATTTTGTATGCTATTGCAATGGATTTAGAGTGTCTCATGCCCCGTTCTCTTCATAAATTATAATGAAAAACCACCTGTGTGCACCAAATGGAGAAGCTCAATGTTTCACTTTTAGAAAAGACTCCTTACCCCATAGTTTTATCATCTATATTGCACACACAAACATACATTCAGCCAGAGACTTTTGGAAACATTTTTAATAAACTTAAAAGTACGGACAACAAAATAACGACGTTACACTCCTTGAAATAACATTACCATCCCACCCAGAGTTGACATATTTGCTGCAGACTAAACAAAATGTCAGGTCATCTTGAAATATCCTTTACCCCAAAACCTGTTTCTCTCATTTCTTGTCTGAGAGTAAGAAACATGAAATTGGTTTGTATCCTCCTTTTCAAGTTTAAAAAAAACGCACTTTTACTGTATCCGCTGATATACATTAAAGGTACATGTGTCTGTTTTATAACTTTAAATTTGCCTTGTAACATCATACTGCATCTTTTTTTTCACAAGTTGTCCCTACAAAAATTATGTTCTAAGGCTCTATTTGTTTTTAAATATGTGAGGCAGGATAATAAGTCGCCAGGCAAATTTCTTGACAAGTGCATTGGGGAAACTGAGGCAGGTGATTGCTTCTCACTGGCATCACCCAGCACCCTGACTCACCTGCCCCCTTCTCCCTTGTGCAACCACTCCCTTAAGCATTAAGCCTTCAGGGCAGTTAGGTTCCGACCCGCATCAATAATCTGAGGAGTACAGTCTCCGGTTCACTGACCAGAGACAGAGTTTTGGTCAAACTCTTCAGCCGCAGGCCCAGAAAAGCAGCAAAACCAGAATGAGGTGCCATCAGGGCTGACCTCAGGACCAGCTGCAGAGACTCAGTACCCCAGCCTGGCACCGACCAATCAGGACAGACCAGGTCCCTGACCCTATTTGCTCATTGTGCTGAATCATATTTTAAAGGTCACACCAGGAAAGCTGATGACTATTCCACCTCATAAGACCACCTCTAAAAGTCCTGCATTTTAGACCCTGGCTGCTGGCACAGTGGATAAGGCATTGGCCTGTGAACCCAAAGGTCTCTGGTTTGATTTCCAGGCAGGGCACAGAACCAGGTTGCAAGCCAGGTGTCCAGCCAGATCCCCAGCTGGAGGCAGGTGAAAGGCAACCACACATGGATGTCTCCCTCCTTCTCCACCTCTCTCCCTTCCCCTTTCTCTAAAAATAATAAATAAAATCTTCAAAAATAAAAAAATACAAAGTCCTGTATTTCAAAAATAGATCAAAACACTTAGGACAAAGGACCCATCTCCTCCCTCTCCCTTGACCAACCTGTGGACAGCTGTTCTGGACTTCTGACAGCCAAGCCCTCTTCTTGCTGTATATGACTACAAATGGAAATAATTACTTACTATATTAAAATTACATGCAATTTTAATTTTACTAGGTATTTCCTAATTTATATCAAGAGTTGGAGCAATCATACTCTCAAGGACAGTGAGTAAAAGTTCCTAATTATCTTGTCTTCAGCCCTAAATATTATCTAATTTTTAATATTTCTATCAGCCTCACAAGTGTGAAATAGTATATTATCTTGTTTTAATATGTTTTTACTTAATTATTAATGATTTTGAGTTTATATTATCTCATATTTCTTGACCATTTTGCTTCCCTCTTCTATGACTTGCTTGGTCGTGTGTTTGGTCAATTTCATGTTTGAGGACTTTTTCATTGATATGTTGGCCTTCTATTGCAAGTTTCAAATGTATTCTCCCAGAATTTGGTTCATATTTGTTTATGGCATGTCTTGCCATTTAGGATTTATCAGCACTTTATGAATTGTACTTTTGGTGTTTAAATTAATACTTTCCTACCCTGATATCAAAAATATTAAAAATATAATTTTTTAATACTAATGTGAAAGAACATAAATGCCCCTACATTCATTTCAGGGTTAATTAGAATCACTAAGATTTGGAAGCATCCCAAGTGCCCACCAGTAGATGAGTGGATAAAACAACTATGGGGCATGGAGGACATTATGCTGAGTGAAATAAGCCAGTGAGAGAAAAGCAAATACCATGTGATTTCCCTCATATGGGACTCTAATGAATAAACTGAAATAACAAAGAAAATGGGGAGAGACTCATAAATGGAGAGCAGACGACAGGTCTGGAGAGGGGTGACTGGGGACAGAGGGACTGAGCAGAAAGGAAAAAGGACTCATGGACGCTGACAACAGTGTGGGGATTGCTCGGGGAGGGACAACAAACTAACAAACAAACAACAAACCCTTGTTGGCTGTTGATGACAAGCTGCCCTTGTTTCCACTATGCCTCATAGCTCCTCTGATTGCATTTTCATGGTTTGGTATTGATTGGTCATTAGAGCATCACCTACAATGAGACTGATCCTTAATTTCTACCCAATATGAACCTTCTGGTTCAGTGGGTTTATTGCATTTAATTGTAGCCAATGTATCATATTCATTTCTACCTTTAAGATGTTGTTTCACCCACTTAGGAGACTTTTCTTCTTTTTTTCCTGGTAACCCAAATATTATCATTCTACTACTTCTAAAGCGAACTGTCCATTGGGTTTATTCAGCTTTCTAAGTTCATTTAAAATAGTTACTCTGGATAATGCTATACTTGAGATGTAGATTCCATCATGTCCAATTTATAGATAAGAAAGCTGAACGTGAAATGAGTTTCCCCAGATGCACAGAGCTAGTCAGTGGCCGCGTCCAGGTTCGAGCAATAACGTGTTCCATTTCCTGCCACGTTGCTTTCCTGCGTGAGTCTCCCTAAGTGTATTTGTCATATTAGGCTGGAGGTTGTAACATAAAAACTGGCATCCCAACCTGGCAGGGGGTGGGGAGCCTCTGGACGGGGCTGGGTTTTTGCTGCGCATCTCGTGGGGGCTCCGAAGGAGGAGTGGTAGAGAGGTTAAAGGCACAGATGCTCACGGGCTGGTGGATTTCTCGGAGAAAGGATACTGGTTTTCTGACTGCTGCACTAGTCTGGTACATGGCGCTCTGACAAAGCAAGGACTCAGGCTCCAGCAAGTCCCAGTGTCCACCAGCTGCATCAGCCATCTGACCACCTGTCACATCTGTCAGCATCTGCTCACATTATCCTTCCAAGTTCCTAATGTTTAAGACAGGAGCACTGAAAAAGTCTTGTGTTTCCCTGTGTACTGCAGCATGACATGTGCTTTGAAACAGACACACCGTATTTAATGGAGAAGTGCCGTTCTACTTATGACACAGTCTAATTCTGATTAACCTATGTTCCAGCATTTACAGGGAGTGAAAATACATCTTCTCCATCCACGGTATAGCATTATTAAGGTGACCATCCAGCCCTGGCTGGTGGCACAGGGGATGAGGCGCTGGCCTGCGAACCCAAAGGTCGCTGGTTCGATTCCCAGCCAGGGCAACATACCCAGGTTGCAAGCCAGGTCTCCAGCCAGGTCCATAGCTGGAGGCAGGTGAAAGGCAACCAGATGTTGATGTCTCTCTCCCTCTCTGCCTCTCTCCCTTCCCCTCTCTCTAAAAATAATAAATAAAATCTTTTAAAAAATGACTATCATCCAATCTAGCTTGATACTGCATGATTTCAAAAATGAACATACAAGGTTAAAATAGGTCAGATCTTCCCGTGGAAACATGAAGAGTTTGTATTTGTCATTATTTAGCATCTGTGCCTCTTTACTAACAATGCATTTCTCAATTAATGTCTCGATTGGATCGCTGTCAACCTCCATTGGTCTCCCCAACTGAGAAGCGTTGTCCAGTGAGAAATCTCCTGCATAAACCTTCCTAAACCACTTTTGACACGTTCGATTAGCCACAGCACCTTCTCCATACCCTGCACAAATCTCCTTTGCCTTTCCGTTGCATTTAACCTTTCTTGAAACAACACAGGCTTAAAGGAAGAGACGCAGGTACAGCCTCCTTCTCAGGGGCCCTTTCACAACATTACTGCGTAATTAGGTCAACATGGAGGTTTACTAATAAATTTCATTTTAATTGTTTATGGGAAGACCTATCCAGGTGATCCATGCTTCAGGGAACTCATCTAACCCTCTTTATTATGTTAAATATTTTAGGCACAAATAGAAAAGGCAACAAATTCACAACTACCAACATCTGTGTCTTAAAAAAAGTGAAGCAAACAACCGAACAGGAACAGAATCATAAATGTGGACATCACATGCAGTTATCGGCTGGGGCAGGGGGAGAAATGGCGCAGGAATGAAGTATCGTCGGCCCCTGTGAAGCACCTTTTCCTATTCAGAAAACACCTCCGGAATCAGTGAAGGATGAATAAATGAGGACACCAGAAACTGGGCAAAGGCAACAACTGAATAAAAATTGCTACTGTCTTTAACCTTCAAATATTGAAGAACAATTCCAGCTGAGCTTTGGTGGCAATATATGAGAAGCCTAGAGTCAAAAAAAAAAAAAAAAAAAAAAAAAAAAAAAAAAAAAAAAAAAAAAAAAAAAAAAAAAAAAAAAACCCTGAGATATCCAAGGTGCTGAAAGGCCGCCTTAGAGTTGCCAACTTGTCTTCCCCTCTGAGTGAAGAAGAGGTCGTCCCTCCCTTTCGGGAACTGCAAGGTGTCTGGTACTAGCGTTTGTGAAAAAGCTCTTCGCTGACCATTGAAACGTGCTTCAGGGGAATGCCGGAAAGCACAAGCCTAAATGCTCCTTCCCCTGGCCCCGAAACTATTCTAAACAGCCCACGTTGTCTCTGGTCTGGAAGGTTTAAATGCCCCCTCTGATTTTCTTCTCTGGATTTGACCCAGGGCTGTTTGGCTCGGCCTCATCTGAAGCTGCACCTTCAGAAAAACACACACACCTGCCATCTTTCTGCCAAACTTGCCTCTCCGAAACACCATGCAAGACGAAACATTTTTCACCCCAGATCCAACTATTTCTTCCCACCTCCAGTGGTAAACCAAGCTGACCAACTAATGCTTGCCTGTCCTGGGGTTACCACACCTCCTGTGAATGGAAGCAGTGAACTAGTCTCAGGGCAAAGTTAAACTAGGATTTTTCTCAAATCTACTCTGTGCGCTTTTTTACCATTTTTACTCCTCCTAGAGCTGTTCTCAAGTCACACATGTTTAATAAGGGCTTGAGCTATCATGCCTTTTCATTACTATTGTTATTTAGTCCTCCTCACCTCCAGACATAGTTCTTTACGGCATACTGTAATTTGATGAATCAGTTGAGGTTATAAATTAATGATTACGCATGGATAAATGTGCTTCCCCACTAACGTAACACAAATATATTTCGTTAGGTGGTAGCCAGAAATACAAAACTTACAAATGGAATACAAGAATCTCAAATAATTGATCGGACTGCAAAGGAGAGATCATTGAAGGCAAAGAATAGTCCATCTTCAACAATCATTTACGCCACCAAAGGACTGCATTTCTGGTCAGGTATACATTTACCTTAGGTGCCTGTCATTTATTTCAGTCCGCAAGGGGAGATTCCCTCTAAAGAACTGCAGCATTTTTCAAAAAGAAAAACTTAGGGCAGAGACAAGAGAGCCATTTCTTTATTTGAGTATCTTTGCCTCTCATTCTCAAATGTGAGCTATCGGTGATATTTCCTGTCTCTCACAGGAATATCAGCACATATGTAAGATTTAAGCTCTTTCACTGCAGGTTTCTAATTGGACTTAAGACAAACATGGCTTCAAGACTTACAATCGAGTATATTTATGAGGCATGTGCATTTAGTGTTCAATTTATCGTACCTTAAAATAGGCCTCTCTATAAAGTACACTGCATATTTGGACATATTTTAAAACAATCGACTCATTAAGTGGAGAAAATTTGTCTTTGTGTAATTTTATTACCCACTTCATTAAGTTTCTATGCCTTTTTATTTCAGCTTTTAAAATTACCTTTAATCTAAGTACAGAGGAATTTCAAGTTTTTATTGCATGAGAATTTCCTGCCTTAGCTACTATTTAATAACACATTCTATTAACTTGCTTTATGGTACATGGTGCAGTTTTAAAAATCTAAAAAAGATATCATTAAATTAAAGTTAAAAAGCAAATAGTTTGCAAACAATTATAAGAGAATTTCATGAAAAGTCCCCTGAGCTGGAAAACAGCTTAAAGAAAATCAAATTTTAAGTTAATGCTTTTACAGGTAATGTTCTAATTCCACAAATCCTTTCTAGGAACACATAGCAATGTGACCTTACTCTTTGATCATTTCAGAGATGAAACCAATCTCTTGACAAGCCGCAAAATTCTCAATTAGAAATATAAAATAGCTATCATTGCTATAGCCAATGGGATGTGTAAATGTCTACACTCACCACATTAGCCAGTTAGAAAACATTGCTTAATGTTTTCCTTGAAAACATCTTTAGTAACTAGTCCTTTGATTAAATTAGAACACTTCTTTTCCAAGTAATTGGGTTTGTGTTGGTTTTTTATTTTGAGTTACACTTTTCCTCCCAAAACAAGTTTGGGTCTGCAATGGGCCTTTAATGGCCAGAGCACATTCATTGTTTGCTTTCTGCCTCCAACCAAGTCATACCAGTGATGAAATACTGATTTATAATTTAAGTCCCTTTGGAGGGAGATGAAAGTCAGTTCCTACCTGGGCTTATTTGAACACTCTAGTGAAAAACTTGGTGACTTTGTTCATCAAATTACCTATTAGATAAACAATGAAATGAATACTTCTTGTGATGACATATTATAGAAAATATTTTCCGTACATAAGGATAGTTAGAAAAAATACTGTCATATTCTGAAATCACCCTAGAATGGTGAGTTTATGTAGAAATGTGACCATTAATACATTAAATACAAGATTAGAAGACAATTCCAAGAAATTTAATCTTTTGAGCATATTTGTTTTTCAAACTTATTGAAAAGGTTAGAAAATTCACTGTTTATTTTTACTGTAATAGGATTTTATTCAGAAGACATTTTTATGATAAAAAACATGCTTTTCAATAATTGCTGTTATAATTATATGTTATTTTCAGAAAACTCATAAATATCAGAAAGAAATTGATTTATAGTGACACATTTTCCTGACAAATAATTATTCAATGTTTGTTTTAAAAAAGGGAGAATAAAGAGAAAAGGATTCTTTTTTTCTGTACCACCCTAGAGAAAAGGAAATTTTTATTCTAAAAGTGTTAGCTTTACTGACTCAAACATGTTTTGAAACATTTTGAGAGAAAATATAGAATATATTCAATAAGTATACACTTTGATATATAATCTCCAGATTTTCAAATTGATAATTCATTTTTAAATTAGGCACATTAAGACCTATATAAAGGGAAGGGTTAACTTTATAGAACAAGTTTTAAATTAATGAGAACTTCAAAATTAGTTTGTTTCTGTCTGTTGGAAATCACAAGGATTTATGATTCTTTCATACTAAAAATATTTTTAAAAACTTTTATTACCGTGAGCCTGCCTACACTAGTGTAATTGCACCAAACTCTAAGAAGAAGGAAAAAATGTTTAAATCTTAAACAAATGATCCAAATTCCTATGCTCTTTCCAGCCAGTTCAAGCAGCACCTCAAACTAACCCCATTTCTCCCCAGTCACAATGACAACCTTTAAGTTGGTTTCCTACATCCAATCTGGGACAGATTCTTTGGAATTTGTTGTTTTAATTATCTAATACCAGTCTCTCCCACTAAGCTACAAGATTTGTGAAGGCAGAGAGCTGATATTTTTTTTGCTAAACATTGTGTCTCACAGCTTCTGTTTTCGTTGATCAGTCCAAATATTTACTAAGCTTTTGTTTTTCAGGATGATGCCTAGAGATTTTATTTCAGTGTGCTTTTCTGAATTTTGAAAAAGTAAATAGCCACACTCTATTACTTTTAAAATCAGGAAAAATTAAAATTTTATCTTATTACTTAATTGGGTTTCTGTAATAATTTATTATAAAGCCATTGTTCATGAATTTTCTGTACCTTATTTACTCCCACTGGCCATTTCGTTCATCATCTTTCATTGCCTGGGGAAAAGAAACTAGTGTGTTTATGTAAAATTATTGTCAGCAGTTTCATCTTCACCCCTAATTTTAGCTTTAGAATTTCATCTTTTGTTCTTCTGGAAAGTTCTTAAGCTCTAATATGCTTACAATATTAAGGGAAAATGTAAAAATTAAACTAAAAATAATTATAGACCACATTTGAGGAAGAGAGGCACTGTGGTTTTATGTGCACGGGAGTTTTGTTGTGTTTGCTGGCTCGGAGCCGCCAAAAGTTAACATGCTCACAAACAGTCTAGAGAAACGTTAGAGTCTTGGGATTGATACAAATTAATAACTCAAAGTCAATCATTTTAGAAATCATTTTATTTTGGTTTATTTCTCCTCAACTGCCTTTCTTTTATTGTCAAAATCAAATCATATAGAGTAATATATGATTATCTGTTTGACTATGCATACATATTTCTCCATTAAATGATCTGACTTCAAAATAATTAGCTGTCAGCTTTTCAAAATATCTCAAATCCTGTTTTCTACTTTATGTACTACCTTTCTAGGCTGAACAGAAAAATGTGCTACATTAAATATGACAGCAGTCTGAATGTCAATGAAACAGTAATGAATGTTCTGCCACAAGTCTGTACAGAATTGTGAAAGTAGAAAAGCTAAGAGTATGGAGGCTTCCACTCACATCCACATCCGGATTTATTATGTGGAACTAAATTAAATTGTTTCAAACTTGCTAATGAAACAGCGAAGTGATTCTCTTAAGATTGCTTTTTTTTTTTTTGCTTTGCTGACTGGTTAATCAGTTTTGTGGCATGTTTTTAAATCCCAGCCTCTTTGCCGAAGAATTGCTTTCTTTTTCACTCTCTAAGTCTTGCATTTTCATTTTATTCAGAAACAAAGTCACAGTTTTTTTAAAGTATGCAAGTGCTGAACAAAGAACTTATCACTGATAGAATTCCCTTAACACATATTCATAATTAAAACAGAATGATTTTCTATGACACATTATACTGTAACATTAAGATTCATAATACTCTGCGTGGATATATTATTAAAAGCAAGTATAAAAAGAACGAATCTGTCTTCATTATATATGTAGAATTTTTACTTTATCATCATTTCCAAGGCGGTTAGTCCAAGTCTTCATTACAAAAACTCTCTGCAGGACTTCAGCTCTAGCCGTATCCTGAGGAGCCAACTGGAGAATTTACTGGCCTCCCGAGGATGAAGCCAATAAAACTATCCAAGATTATCAGCAGGGACAGTTTCCAGATGGAAATTCCATCTGCAACCAAATCCTTCTGAGCACAATATCAATGTAAGTAACAGAGCAGGTTTTACTCTAGAGAATTTTATCCTTGTTGCATTTGAAAGTTTAAAGGGTTTTTTTTTTCTCTTTGTTTTTGGTTTGTTTCTTTGTTTTAGTGGGAAGAATTGTTCAACTTTTTGCATGTTTGTTGGTATCAAATACACAGAAGTTTTGCCTGCTGAAACGCTTTTAAATATTCAAAATCTGATTACACACATGGAGATTTATAATTCCCACTGGAAAAATTTTCAGTCATGTTTTATAAAATTTTAATGTCAGGAATGCATTATAACATTTTCTGGGAGATACTGATTCTTAAGGGAATCTGTGAAAACACTGGATTATAATAAAAATGACAAAATCTTCTGCTATCTAGTGATAACCTACCAATATGAGATTTAAATCACTATTAAGCATCTATATCATCATCTCATATTGCTTTGCCTATGTCTTTAATCCTTACATGTAATTAGTTCATATTTAAAGTACCAGAAAAAAAATTGGAAAGAATAAATTATCCTGGAAGTTGTCATTCTTACAAACTTCAAAGTAAATACATATAATAGTTTCATGTATAATACTTTCTTGAATAGCTTTCATGTAAATTGATCTTTCTAATTAGAAAGTAGTGTTATATTTAAATGAATATATTGAAGTGGAGGAAAAAGAACCGAGGTATAAGCTACAGATGAAGAACTCGAATTTTCAAACATCGCAGTATAAATGGGTGGCTCCACTAGTCTAAATTCAGACGTTGATGGTGGCAATGATGATGAACTTGGACAGCTCTCCTACCCTGAACACACGTAACCACTGTCTGTCGCCCTGCTGTGGTAGCATGGGAGGAGGTAGGAGGCAAGAGAATAAGAAAACAGAGAAAGGGTAATAAAGGGAGGCAGGAATATTAGCAAAGTGATTTATCCATGCTTCATATGGAGCAGGAAATAAGTCAGCATAAGAAAATTTAAGGCTTGTCTCATCATTAGTCCTGCACCAAGTAAGGAAGCTTGATGCAGGACTAATGAATGGATGAACATTTTAAAATTCCATATGGGCTACTCTTTTCTAGATTTGCAATTTTCCTTAATATACAGATAAAATTATTATTATCAAAACAAGCATTTCAAATATTGAGGAAACGTGTATGAAGCAAGTATCTTAAGTGTTATCATGTTGTTCTCATTTTTGCCACAAGTGTCCTTGATCCAACTCAAAAAGCATAGGAAATTTATAATCTAAAGGACAAATATCCTGAGTTGCATGAAGCTTCAGAGTGAAAAAAGACCAGAAGATTGAAAAGAGCACATTGATCAGAGTATGCTTTTTATATGCTGCCTTTTTTCATCTGAAAAGTAACATATGCTGGTAAGGTAACCTTACAGTTACTTATGTTTATCACCTGCCACTACCTTCATATTGAGCTTCCCAGTCTCCAGAACTGTAAAAAATAAATAGTTGTTTGTAAGCCACTCAGACATGATATTTTGTTATCACAGCCTGAACAGAAAAGAGCCATCTATAAGGAAGAGTCAGTTTAGGCAGCTGTGTCCTGTTTTGTTCATAATAGGAATAGTCAAAGCTATTAGATGTAATGCAACAAAAAAATTCTCTGATGTAGTTTTGTTAAGAACATTGGTTTAGCCTTAGATATATACATTTCTTCTTTCATGAACCACTTAATTTTAAGAATATAATCTGAGAAAATAAAGAAGTGTTTGCAGACTTAAATATATATATTTCTTCTTTCATGAACCACTTAATTTTAAGAATATAATCTGAGAAAATAAAGAAGTGTTTGCAGACAAATGTACAAAGATATTTATTACATTTTATTTTATGACATGGGCAATTTGAGTGTTTAAGTGTTCAAAACCTGGGGATGAATTAAACTATGAAATATACAGATAATGTTCTACCAATTGAATCATATTTTAAACAGATAGTTAATGTCTGTCTAGTCAAAAACAACAACAACCACCTCATAATGGCATAATAGCAGGTAAAAAATATGCAGGAAGTAGGAAATACAATTTTAAATATAGCATGGTCAAATTGCCAGATTAGCAGTTACTGTTCTAGACGCCTGATTCTATATCATTAATTTTCTGAGTCCCTTATATATTTTACAATTATTATGCATTGATTTGGTAAAATAAAAATACTATTAATATTTAGAAAACAAGTGAATTACCTTGCTAGCGTTTTATTTGCCAAATTATAGCCTTGGGGAAAATCTAGGTGTTAGTGAATTTTGATGTTTGCCTTATCTGACTGCTTAATAAGGCCTATGGCTCTGTCTCATATTGAGATGCATAACTGGAGTGGAGATATTCTCTGAAGATCTCCTTTTATTGGACATGTACCCACATACAGCTCTAATCTGGCAATGTATTTTTAAAACTTACATGCACATTTTAAATTATGCTTGCTTTCTTCCTTTTATCAGGTTAATTATGCTTGCTCTCTTCCTTTTATCAGGTTATGAAAATGAAATGAAATCCACAAATTCGCAGCTTCATCATGAGAGGAAAAGCCTTATCAATGAAATACTTTACTTAGTTAAAACATTCTTTTTAGGAATTCCCATTATTTCCATTGTTATTGTAATCAAGATAATAAAATAAAGCTCCTTTGCTTTAAAACTGACTTCATTCTCTATTCTCTTTGCATATGCAGTTAGTGTCAGAATTTTTCCAATTTAAGTCAAACGGTAGAAACAAGCTAAGAATATTGGGCCAGTATATTAGAAAGAATAGACAGATTTTCCTGTGTGATTTAGAATTCCCTAGATTCCTTTTGAGCCATTATTTTTACTTTTCTTTTTATATCCAATGGCTTCAAGATCAAGTATGTAAGAAATTCTTAATGAGAGCATGAAAATATGTTGTCTGGGTCTCCCTGAATGATATGGAACTAAAAATCATAAATTAATTTAGAGTCCCAGAAGAAGTTTAGTTTAAAAACCAATCCCCTGTCATTATTGTTCCTTGGTCCCATGCCTGACACTGTGCAGGGAGAGGGAGGGAGGACAGGGAGGAAGAGGCAAAGAAGGGGAACAAAGAACTACTGTGAATGACCCATGGACAGGAACAACTGGGTGGGGACTGACTGTGTGAGAGGTAGTGGGGAGGGTGGGGCAGGGGAAAGTAATTTGGGAAAAATGGGATAAATGTAATACAACAATAAATTAATTAATAAAATAATTTTTAAAAAGAGAGAAAGAAACCAACCCAAAGCGTTTGCAAACTTCCTGATGTAGTCTAGGCTAGATCTGTTCTCCCTTTTCAGAAATCTACTTTTCAGAAGATTATCTCACTTCATAGGTAATTAAAGAACAATTATTTAGAGTGAAGTTAATCTAAGCCAATTTTACAAATAAAAAATGTTGAAATTTAGAGCAAAAAAAAAGAGAGATGAATGTAAAAAGCCTGATAATATGGTGGACACCGCTACAATGACATTAATTTCAAAACACTTAATATAGTCCTTTCCAAATACAACATAAGCAGATGGGCAGTCTAGTCTTGTACTTGCATTGCCTCTGCTTCAGTGATGCAGAACTCTCAAATATTATTGGTTTTTTGGTCCATTGAGTATAAAATTGGAAGCAAAACATATCAAATGCTTCCACATATCTCCAGCCTCCATTCTCCTTGGTCCTGTGAATCAATTATTTTTCAACATTACCCTGTGAATATCAAAGTCCTTTCAATAAGAACCAATATGTTATTGTCTTCAACTAGCAGGATATTATTATTTGTATTATTTTTACTATTATAATTAATAGTTGAACTTTGTGTTCTTGGGAATCCACAAAAATGTTCTTTACAAAGTTAGATTGAGAGGTATGTGTGTGTAGCTTAGCACTACAATTTTCTAAATGACTTTTCTGAGAAGAACATTGAATGTTTTAAGGAACACAGACATTAAACTTTGTGATTGTCTCAGTTCTTTAGTTGACAACATAATGTAAGTTAAAATAACTAAAAATGTAAATTTTCTCCTGGTTCAGTTCAATATTAGTACTTCAGAGGTGATCTTTGTATTTCTCAGAAAAAGCAGAAAAATAATTATATACAAAATTTGTCTGGAAAAAGTCCAGCCATTATTAATTTAATAATGGTTGGCGTGATATTGATGTAACCTGGCAGCCAAGGAACATGGACTGGAATGTGCATGTGTGAACAATGACAACTTCACTGTAGTAGTTGTGTGTGTGTGTGTGGGGGGATAGACTATTGGGTGAGTGTGGGTGCTGTATGGCCATCACATTCAAAATGACTAAGCAAGTAGAGCAATGAATATGTGTCCAATTTTGGGTTGAGCTTGGACATTCCTCCGTGGAAACTATTTGGATGATTCAGAAGGCTGCAGCTATGGGCAACTGATGGTTGGCAGCTTCATCACAACAACATACCTGCTCAAGTATAACATATTATGGGGAGTGTTTTGGTGAAACATCAAATCATCCAAGTGACTAAGCCCCAATAAAGCCCAGATTTGGTACCCTGCGACGTCTGGCTTTTCCTAAAACTAAAATCATCTTTGAAAGAGAAGAGATTTCAGACCATCAGTGAGATTCAGGAATATACAACAGGGCAGGTGATGGCAATTGGGAGAATTGTGTGAGCACCCAAGGTGCCTACTTTGAAGATGACTTAAGCATCATTGTCTTATGTACAGTGTTTCTTGTATGTTCTTCAATAGATGTCTCTATTTTGTATATTACTTAGCTGGATGCTTTCTGGACAGACATCGTATATACATTTAATTATAAACAGAAAGCATATCTCATTCATATAATAAAAAATAAATCTATATTGTTTATCTTCTTAATTTTCACCATGCAAAAAGGTGGCATTTATAATATCCAAATGAGCCTATCTTTAGTTATTGTTTACAATTCACAAAATCCATAGTTTTGCCATTATAACATAATTTTGTACAACACAAACACTGGTAGTTAATATTATATGAGGTTATATGGCAACACTCTTGAATTCTTAAACTCCTGAAAATTAATCTCAGGAAAGAATTTAAGCTTCCAGAATATATAGAATAATTAGTTATAGGAGAAATGTAAATGTTTTTGCTTATATGACCTTTAGAATAATTAGATTATTAAATATTTTTCTAAAGCATTCCTTTTCTCTGTTTATAGCAAATTATAGAATAAGTTTTATTTTAAAAACTCTGATAATATCCATATAGCATCTTGAAACAGTTGTGATACTGAAATGCTGCCACACCATGGTGACCTGAAGTGAAACAAAACAAACATATACATAAAATCTGCCAAATGCATATGGGAAGTGTGGTATTTTCATAGCTTTAATTGTGCTGTGGCATCATGCTTAATCTAAGAGATAAATATTATTGAACTATTTCTTCCATTTTTGCCATTTGTGGTGAATGAGCGAAGTACAAGTGAAATAAAAATTTTAGAATATTGATAATCATCGAGCTGCCTGATAATACATAGGGGTTCATTATGCTACTCTGTTTACTTTTGATGCTTTTGAAATTTTCCTTAATTAACATTTTTAAAAATTAGAAGACAAACAGAAATCCTATAAAGTAAAAATAGTCACATAGTGAATGAAGTTTTCTTTGGTGGGTTTATAGGATGATCATTATATGACTCAGTGCTATAACAACATAAATTATACGTAATCTTTGTGCCAAATAATATATAAAGACAATATCATGAAAAGGTAGAAAATTCATCTATCTCACTGTCTTTCCTCTGCATAGATTCTGAATAGAGACATCTATGTGATGTGCCAAATTTACAGCTATTACATAAAATTAAAGCGCATGATCTTTATGCTTATGCCTTCTAGGCTCTAAATACAGTATATTGGCTTCCCCTGTTCTCGGGTGGCTCTAAATCTGAGCTGGTGGCTACGCAGACTCATCGACTGAACCCATATCTCCTGATATTTGGACCCTCCTAAACATGTGCTGCCTTTTCCCCCTCTGAATATTTAGTATAATTGTTCCCCTCCTTTATAGCGACTGACCAATGTCAAGTGCATCCAAAACTCGCAATGCAAATACAGTAAGGCACGGTTTATAGTTTTATTTATATGAACATTTTTTGCTCCTTTTCATACCCACCTCCCTCAAATTATAAGATTTCTTCATTCTTTCTGAAAAAAAAATGTGGACCTGCTACAATATTATGTTTATTTTTTTTCCTATCCCACAACCAAGTAAAATCAAGAATTTTGTACACTAACTCCATGAAATAGAGTATGTGGAAATGCATTCTTCAAACAAAACTACCTTAGCAAATTATATATTTGCATATGACAAATGAAAATGAAAAAATTATTGCTTTTTTTCCTCATCAGTTTTATAGAAGTTATACATTTTTCCTGGACAAATAGCTGGGTCCTTGTTGGGTTTGTTGTTTGTTTGTTAGTTTGTTGGCTTTTGGGAAATTGGCACGAGAGCCAGTCAGATCTTCTACTATAATAGAGAAAAAGTCACGGAATAACCATGGTGGATTTAACATAAATCTTTTGAAATTTTTGCCCGATTTTTCCAGGATCACTTGCTTGGTCTTGCTGAAGGCTGAAGTCATGTGAGACACAATTGCCTGGATGTTTCAGGTATACAGTAAAAAGGAGGGATTATAGTAACTTAGAAGGCTTGCTTATCATATTAAGGACATCTTTTTGATTACCTGTAAAGTAGGTACCATTTTGAGGAAAAAAGAAAAGTCTATTTTCAGTCTCAGACAGACATAGCTCACAGGTCTAAGTGCACTTGGGTGTATTCCATATGACAGAAACTCTTCTTGACCAAGCTTTAGACAGGCTCCAATGACACCTCTATTTCATTAGGCCTTAGCCTTGCCCAGCCCCTCCCTCCTACCCTCTTGCCTGCCTAACCTAGTTTTAGCAAGAATCTTGCTAAATCAGTTTGGTGAGATCCCTCCTACCCTTGATATCTGATCTGATCATCCTGGCTTTCATCAAAAATCCTCTAAGTAGGTTTAGCGAAAGTTCCCCTATTCTTGATATCTCCTCTTAGTGATTTCTACCCACTGACCCCTTCACCCTGCTCCTTGTCTCTCAGTCCCCAGCTTTTTTTTTTTTTTTTTTTTTTACGGTATTCAGAGTGATATTAAATCCCCAATCAAGTCCAAAAGACCCTGGAGGTAGAAACTACTTATACTAGTCTAGAGAGGTACAGCTCTCTCCCAAAATCCACAGGCATGGCAGTGAGGAAGAAAGGGAAGACACAATGAGAATCTGAAATATAAGACTTAAGATCTTGAGGTCCCTAAATTTGCATTTTTAAACATGGGTGGGTATGCCTTTGCTGACAATTAACATATCTGTAGAACACTCTTCCTCTTTTCCTGGTATGAGTGCACCCTGCAATGCAAGGGTGTCCTGTTCAGTGTGGGTCCCACCTTGTGCCTTGAGCTGCCAAAAGAGGCTCTGGCCACCCAAGACCAGGAACCAAAATAAATGAGTTGGAAATAATTATCTCCCTTGTTTTTATTAAACTCTCCTGAATGTGTGTATAGCTTCCGTTTACTTCAACGTTTAATATTAGGAGGGGTTTGGGGTTTTATTTAAAATCCAAAGGGCTTTCCAAGTTTTATAAATGAGAGAAAAACAGTGTTATGACATGGTCAGAAAATTGGGAAAAATATATATGAAGAAGAATGTCAGACATAGACAGAGAGTGTTGTCATATTGTACCAGCTTTATTAAATTTGCTGTTGAGTTTCTGATTTTATTTTTTAACAATATGATCTTCCTCAGTACAATAGATCTTTCACTAACTCCAGCTGTCATGTTTCTGGTGTTTGTGGCAAATTGAGACAACTTCATGCATCTCCTGAGGGACTGCTGTAGTTGCTTCCTAACCAGGGTATGATAGCACTGGTCCTGCTGAATGGATTCAAAACAAAACAAAACAAAGCAAACTATTTTATGGGAAATTTCAAACATATGTATAAGTAAGGAGAATGGCACGATGAGCCCCAGCATTTTCCAACACTTAACCAACAGAGACTCTTGTGGCCTGTATGGTCCCGCTGGTGTTCACATTCCCCCGACCAGGAATCAAACCTGCAACCTTTTGGTTATAGGGCAATGCTCCAACCAACTCAGCCACACTGGCCAGGACACTAACTTATTATTTTAATAGACTGAATATTTTTAGATAACCATTCTATATGTCTCTGCATGTCTCTAAGGTGGAGAAAATTTATTTTGTCTACTTAACTGAAAGTAATAAAGTAATCCTTGAATTTCTCTCAGCTAAATAAAATTCTATTAAACTTATTATTTTTATCATTGTTTATATTTCTATAGTTTTATAGATACACATTACATGGGTTATGGGTGTAAACTTGGATAATTCAATTTTACAACAAACAGGAAGAAAATGGAGGTGATTTACTTGTTCTTTAAGATTCATTTATTATGTGCAGTAAAATGATAAAGAGAAGAATATTCCCAACTGTGATGGGACAGGAGGTTCTATATAATAGAAAATATATTCACTGTGTGGATTTGCTTTACATGAATGTGAGAACCCATGAAATTATGGGCTCTGTCGTGATGTAGCATTGCAAGCAGATGGATTCTCATATTTTCAAAGAGAGATCTCTAAAAATTGGTGTATCTTAAAACCGTACTATGTGCCTTCATTCCTTGGAAATGCACATGGCATCCACAGCTATAGATAGCAAACAAGCCTGTGGTAGAGTGCTAACAGACCCCCGAAGAGGTCCACATCCTAACTCTTGAAACCCATGTAGATGTTAGCTTACATGTTAGCTTACATGGCAAAAGGGACTTTGCAGATATGATGAAGTTAAGAATCGTGAGAGGAGTGGATTTTCCCTGATTATCTGGACAGGCCCAATGTGCAGTCACAAGGTGTGGGGGACCCCGACCCACACTTAAATCCCCCTGTGCTGCAGATGAACCACAAATTGTCCCAAACATCTCTGTGTAAGGGGAGAAGATCTGATGGCCAGTGGCTCAAAGCCCAAAGCCCAGTTCTTTGTTCCTAAAGGTCTTTTATTGAAAGGGGTAAACTTGGAGGCATGTAGCTTGTCAATCAATGCTAATCAATGCTAATTACAGGGAGACGGAAAAACAAGTGAGCGGACCGGGAGATCTCACCCAAGTCAGGATGTGCATTCAAATTTAAAACAGTTCCGCAGTTGCTACAACAAAGGACCAGGCTAGGTGAGAGGACAGGCTGGGCTTCAAAGTAACTAAAGTATTTACCCTTGATCTAGTCCCCTTCCCCCCAGGGCCACTGGTTTTACATGGAAAAATGTAGCTACCCAGCATTCTTGGCCTTCTGGTTGGGACTTACAAGTTTAGCCTGGCCCACGGGGGACCCCAAGTTTCTATGTTTTTCCCAGGTGGGTCCCAGCAACGAGGGACCTCAGGAAAAAAGGCAGAAAGATCCAAACAACAAAAACATAGAGAGGATACTAGAAAAAAAATTGAATCAGGTGACGCTGTTGGATTTGCAGCTGGGGAGAAGCTGGTCAGGTCACCATCTGGGGGTGTGCAAGAGGCAACCACACACTGATGTTTCTCTCCCTCTCTTTCTCCCTCCCAGGAGGAAAGAGCCTTGCTTACACCTTGACTTTAGTCCAGTGACACCACATTTGGTCTTCTGACCTCCAGAATTGTAAGCTGATAAATTAGTGCCGTTATAAGCCACTAAATTTGTGGTCATTTGTTATGGCAACAATAGGAAACTAAGAAAGCTTTATTTAAAATTTTGTCCAACTGATAAAAAGAGACATTTCTAATGTTCAGAAATGTACAGGTCTAGGGACATGTAACATTGGTTCCAGCTAGCTAAATGCTTGAAGGAAGTCTTTCTGAATTGTTGAATTTTGTAACTTTCTGGCACTCATTTCTGTGGCTGATAGAATTCTATAGCAATGAAATATTATCTGAAATTTTTTCATGTTTTTTAGTATTTTATCTATCTATTTTTAGAGAGAGGGGAAAGGAGGGAGAAAGAAAGGGAGAGAAACATTAATGTGTGAAAGTAACATCAGATGGTTGTCTCTCATGTGCCCCCCGAACTGGGGACCTGGCCCAAAACCCAGGCATGTGTCCTGACTGGGAGTTGAACTGGAGGCCCTTTGGTTCACAGACCTGAGTTCAATCCACTGAGCCATACCCGCCAGGGCTGATAGTTGTCATGTTCATAAAGTAGGGAGAGAATTACATGATGTTATTTGACTTTCAATTGGAATAATTACATTAATTAGAACTGGGAGTTTAGCGGATTACAAAACCTTTCAGTTAAAATGTGTATCCCTGCGTATGGTTGCTGTGAGATGCTTAGCACTAATTTCTGAATCTCAACTTTATTAACGAGATGGAGGTTTTCTTAAAAACTTCCAGCCATTCTGTTTTGAGAAATAATTTAAAGATAGAGGTGTATATTCAAAGGCAAAGAAAGAAAAATCCATTGCTATCATTTTGTCAAAACATTGAAAGCTCCCTACTGAAGGATGTCGATGTTTTTTCCCTAATGCGATAAGTGAATGAGACATATAATTTGATGATCAATGAGCAAAAAAAGTATACAAGTAGCAGAGTCACCTTCAATAAAGTCTTTGTTCTGTAACTTCAATGGCAAATACCTTGTGTGGGCTCTCATCAATGAAGTAATATCTAATACCTATAAAAGGTAACAAATTTATATCCAAAGTAGAAGTTTCTCTCATATCTTTACAGAGAGATGTTAAAGGGCTGATGGAATTCAATATTATAATTCAAATGTTATTGGGTATTCATAAGAAGGTAACAAAAACACTTATGGGATAGGGTCCAAGTTTGCCTTGAACAGCCTGTAGAGATGGTCCCTGACTCACCCTTGTTCAACTTATTTTTCCACTTTACAATAATGTGAAAGTGTACTTTGAATTTTGATCTTTTTCTCCATAATGATGGGTGGTGGCCACAACTCGTAGTCAGCACATGAGTACCCTTAACATGTGCTGTGATGTCAGTGGGTTGGGTGTATTAGAATGCATTTTTAACTTGCAATACTTTCACCTTACAAAAGGACATAAACCCATCACACTGTGAAAACAAACAACTATAATATCTTTATGCCTATGAAGCCCAAAATTCTACTCACAGGAGTTGGAACACCTAACAGGTGTAAGCAAATCTCCAATGGCCATGTATGAAAAATCCATGCCAGGAAATGCCACATGGTTTCAAGTACATCTACATACAATTCAGCTTACGGGGTTTGCAAAATTAATTCATGTGTTATGCTAGAGCCACATTGATATGGCTTGTGGTTGTATAAAATGAGTAACCCTACTGAGAATTTGTTGCCTGCAACAAACTCAAGGGTCTTTTATGGGGTTATGAGGCTGTAAAATGAATTGATTTTATTCATGAGGCTCCTGAGACCTTTGTAAACAGCAGACATATTTTGGCAGAATTTGCAGCAATCCAGGTTGAGAGTCCTTAAGTGTTTGGTTTCAATAATGTGCTAGGAATTGGATTTTGAACATTGAATTAATTGAAATGACAAAAATTACTCAGGACACATATAAATCTCCAGTTTGGGAGAGTTCAATTTACATAAATGGATTGTGTTTAAATTTGGGAGAGCTTATCCTGAGTAATATCTGTCCAGAATGTGAAAAATAACTAATGAACAGAATTGTAACTTTCTTTTTGATATAATAAACAAGAAAATGTATTTTTCTGTTTTTATACTTCTGATACATAACATTTCATTTCATTTATATTGATATATTATTCCTTAAAGTTTGAATACAGTGATATTCGTCGACCATAAACATCCAGTTCAATGAATTTAATCAAGACATATCCTCCTGTACTCCAGAATCCTGCTACAGGAAGGTGCGGAGCTTGTTCATCATCTCAAAAACACCTCCCCTGGGAAACCATTGTTCTGATTTTTGTTAAAATATTTGATATTGTTTATTTGCTATTGTATGTAAATGGAATCATATGTTATATACATTTCTGTGCCTGGCATTTTCCATTCAGTATAGTATTTTTCAGGTTCACTCAGTTGTGTATATATATATATATATATATATATATGTGTGTGTGTGTGTGTGTGTGTGTGTGTGTGTGTGTGTAGTTAGTCCACTGTAAGAACAAAGCACTATTTGTTCACCTATTTTATGCGGAAGGATATTTAGTTGTTCCTAGGTTTAGCTATTAACAAAAGAAGCTGCTATAAACCTTCATGTGCAAGTCTTTTTAGTAGGTTTCTTTTTGCATGATACCTGGATATCTTCCTAAAAGGGAGAAATTCTGGATCACAGGAAAAATATGTCTTTAATCCATTTAGCCAACACCACACTGTTATCCATCCCTATGGGCTATATATAGAAATGTATATATGAGGTCGGTCCCCAAAGTATCGGCTGCACAAACTGTTTTCATTATATTGACATTGGCTCTATACTTTCGGGACAGACCTCATATATTTGCCTAATCCCTTCACTTTCTTTACTCAGTCCCTCCCTTCTGACAGCCATCAGTCCATTGTGTTGGTCAAACTATTTTGTTAATTGGATTCCACTTATGAGTGAGAGTATATGGTAGTTGTCTTTTTCTGACTGGCTTACTTCACTTAGCATAATGTTCTCCAGGTCCATCCAAACTGTTGCAAAAAGTAACATTTTCTTCTTTCCTTAAGGCTAAGTAGTAGTATTCCATTGAGCAAATGTACCACAGATTTTGGATCCATTCATCCACGGATGGGCACTTAGGCTGTTTCCAGCACTTGGCTATTGTGAATAGTGCTGCTATGAACATAGGGGTGGATAGGTTCTTCTGAATTGGTGTTTCAGGGTTCTTCAGGCATAATCCTAGTAAGGGAATAGCTAGGTCAAAAGGCAGTTCCATATTTAGTATTTTGAGGAAACTCTGTACTGTTCTCCACAGTGGCTGCACCAGTCTGCATTCCCACCAACAATGCACCAGGGTTCCCTTTTCCCCACATCCTCGCCAACACTTGTTGCTTGTTGATTTGTTCACGGCAGCCATTCTGACAGGTGTGAGGTGGTATCTCATTGTGGTTTTAATTTTCATCTCTCTGATGGCTAGTGATGTTGAGCATCCTTTCAGATGCCTATTATGGGCCATCTGTATGTCCTCTTTGGAGAGAGAAGTGGCTATGTGAGTCCTTTGTCCATTTTTAATTGGATTATTTGTCTTGGTGTTCAGTCATCTGAGTTCTTTATATATTTTGGAAATCAAACCCTTGTCTGATGTATCATTGGCAAATATGTTCTCCTGTATAATCAGTTCCCTTATCATTTTGATGATGGTTTCTTAAGCTGTAGTCCCATTAATTTCTCCTTTATTAGCATAAATATTTGTATGTGGCATAGCTGAAATTTTACTGCCTATGTTTTCCACTAGCACTTTTATGGTATCATGACTTATATTTAAGTCTTTTTTGATTTTGAGTTAACTATGGTATAAGGTGTAATTTGGTTTCACTTTTTTTGCACGTCCCTGTCCAGTTCTCCCAACACTGCTTGTTGAAGAGGCTATTTTCAGTCCACTGCATGCTTGTGCCCCTTTTGTCAAATACTAATTGACCATAGAGACTTGGGTTCATTTCTGGGCTATTGGTGGTACATTAGTTGACTGTGAATATTTAATAAAATTTTAAAGGTCATATACTGTCAACACCTTGATGAAATTTCAGAAGGATAAGCTTAGATTTTTGACTGTTTTATAAGCAATTTGTTTTCTTTATCAGTGGAAGTATATTAACAACTCCATTTTCATTAAAATATTCTTGTATGGGACAGTATTTAAATATCACAGTGACATGTTAAAGTAACCACTGATCATTTCAACAATAGCTTAACAATTCATTATGTTATTATTCTCTTTTCCATTTATTTAAATATTAAGTAATGCTACTTCCATGTAATGATTATATAGTGAAGGTTTGATATAAATTGAGAGAATTTACGTAAATCACAGTAAGAGAAAAGAATAGAAAGCCAAAGAATGGTCCTGTGGACATCAGAAATAGAAGACTAAATTTTGTTTTCTCCCATAAGGGTTTCTCTACCACTCTCTTCATATCAATAAATCTCAGTCTGTGACACTATCATCCTTTCATTTGCTCAAACCAAAAGCTCAGAAGTCATCCTTGATCATTTTATTGTTCTCACTACTTCACTACATATAATCAATCAGCAATACCTGTCAACTTTCCCTTGAAAACATATCCAAAAATCATTTTTCTCCTTCCATCCCTAGCGCACATTTAAGATATCATCATTTTTCTCCTAGACTATTGCAATATCCTAACTGTTCTGTTTCTATTCTTGATGCTGTTAACAACTTATAATTCCACACAGCAGCCAGAGGGGTCTTTTACTATGTGAAGTATATCATATTAAATCATATCTTGCCTGGCTTATAAACCTCCAATGATATTTATTATAAGAAAGTTTACACTCCTTAGGACAGTCTACAGAGCCATAATTGGTGTGCTACCTCCCTCTCTGATCTAATTTTCTATTTGCCACCTTTAGTTGGCCAAGTGGCCTTTCAATTTTTATCATGAGTCAGCTTTTTTCACCATGTTATTGCAACTGTCTCTACTTCACAGTTGTTAGTTTCTTTTCAACACTTAGGTCTTTACTGAAAATATCCCTTCAAATTGTTTTTACATGGAGACTAAACCTAAGACTACCCTCACCTCCAAAGCTTGCGACACTGCCCATACTTATTGTCACTTTCATCTGTATCATTCAGACTCATCTTTATAGGACTTGTTATTAGTAACAGCTGTGTTATTTTAGTCTGTCATCATCCCTACGTGAAATTGGAAGCCTATCCATCTTGTATTCCCAGCTCTGTTTTAGTGCTATAGTGTTGCTAAACATCGCGTTAGTTTACCAAAAGCCAGGTCATTTCCTCTGTATCAATTGTCATCTTATTTTCCACCTGCGACTCACCCACTACTCTCTTCGTGATAGAGGAAAATTCCATTTCAGTATCATTAGAGGAAGCTTACAATGGACATCTTTCTGGTTTTCTTAAGCGTTGCTTGAGGAAAATGACTACTTTTCCTTGATCACGTTCCTTCAACATAATGTCCATTATGTGGAATTTCTTTGACAGCTTAACTTGGATAAAGGTCTCTTCATGCCTCATGTCCTCATTAACTCTCCTCAGATCTGATTTTGTCCTACTGTTCCACATAAACTGCTTTCTCCAAGATCACCAATGACCACTTTCTAGTCAAATTCAGTGGTGCTTACCCAAGTCCTTTCTGACCTCTGTTACTTGACCCAATTGATTACCTTATACCTAAAACTCTCCTCGCCCTTAGACACAATAACATATGACCTTATTTCCTCTGCTTCTTGGCCATATTTTTTCTTGTTGCTATGTTCCCTATAGCTTCTCATTAAACAAATGTCTATTAGGCTCTAGATCCCAGGTAGAGCAATCCAGGCCTGTGCCCCAACTGAGAATCAAACCCTTGGTTCACAAGTCAGCACTCAATCCACTGAGCCACACCAACCAGGGCTCAATTTTTAATCTTAAGAAGTAAGAGGGCCCTGGCTGGTGGCTTCAGTGGATAGGTGCCAGCTTGTGAACCCAAAGGCCACTGGTTCGATTCCCAGCCAGGGCACATAACCAGGTAGCAATCCAGGTCTCCAGCCAGGTCCGTAGCTGGAGGCAGGTGAAAGGCAGCCATACATTGATGTTTCTCTCCCTCTCTGCTTCCCTCCCTTCCCCTCTCTCTAAAAATAATAAATAAAATCTTAAAAAAAAAAAAAGAAGTAAGAAAGCTCCAGTTTAAAACAAGAAACATGGGAGTTAATATTTTCTTAAGTTGGCTGCTGATCTGAATGAAGGCTTCTGCTAAAGTCTCTGAGCCTTTAACTTTTGTTTTGATCTCTTGTGGGTTGGAAATCAATAGAACATGCATAAAGTTGAGATGTGTTAATGGTGAATAGGGAAATTATTGCCACCCTGGCTATTAACAGGCCTGCTTCTCTGCGGGGTGCTGGCCCTGCCTCAGCATGGGCTGGGAGCTTTTGCATGTCAGGCAGCCTCCAGGTTATTGACCGGTGCCCAAAGAAGAGAAGTGAGTTTATTCAAGTTTGGAACAGTGAGGCAAAGGAAGGGCCCCTGGAGATGGTAAACCCAGGACCAGAAGCCATTGGCCATTGTTCCCTGGGGTGCAAGTCTCCTTGGAATCCTTAGTACTTATGAGAGAAGAAGCAAACTACACCATCCTGGCTTCCACTGCACTGGGGCCCAGCCAAGGAATTTCTTCTGCTGTTTTCCCCCTCCCCCTGACTAATCCCAGCTAATGGTTGGTTAACAGGTGCTTCCTACCTGCTACAGGGATTAGGTCCTAGTCAATCAGGATTATTATTCAACTCAGCTCCCTAGTTAATTATGTTTAATGTTTGATTCCTTTGCTGCCTTCTTTTATTTGTAACTAACTAGGTACCTACGCTAATGTTTTGTTGTTTCCTGATAGCGTTTAAATGTTCTAGAAAAGCAGTATAATAGAATACCAAAACCAGCAGCCTTTGAGTTAGAAAATTGATTAAGTTTAAAACATATATGATTTTTGGAAATTCATCTAACTTTTCTGTATACTTTGTGTATATTTTTCTGTAATTTTGCTTAATAAGAAACTCAGAGATTATTATAACCCTATATATTCCACAACATTATTTCAAGGAGATATACTGAAGTGATAGATGTCTGTGTGCTTTGAAAAGTATATATTATGTACAAATTTTAAACACCATTTAATAATAATGTTGTTATAAGCAAGAAGTGCAGGCAGCAAAGCATAATAATCTTTGTTGAGATGCCGTATATATTTTCTATATGTTTAACATACACTGTCTTACTTAATGCACCCAATCTTGAACATTCATTATTTAACATTACCAAAAACTTATAAGTCAGGAAACTTATTCATATACACTTTAAATCATTTGTCTAAGGTTACGTAGTTGGTCTTTCTTGTGCTACAGCCCTTGCTTTTTCAATAATTCTATGTAAAATTATGCTGTCTTTTAAAAACTATAATGCAGGCCATTGAAGCAATACCATACAATTGTGAACACTCATTTTATCCAATATTTTCGGCAACATTTTTCTACAATATTCCAAATACAGATCAGTTTATCATAATGTCACTAAACTACAAATTTCCACAATAATAAATACAGGAAATTGTTTTCTGTAAGAACTGCCTTTGAACATCTGAAGCAGCACCGCTCCCCAGAAGACTAATTCCTAGACAATTACCTGAGCTAACAATGCCCTTGGTTACCTAGGGACCCTTAGTGCCTGATTAACTGTGATGAAAGGGAATGGTTCAAAACAGGAACATCAAACTTTGAATGATGCAAAAGTAGTCTTTATTATTTTTAAAAGGGCATAATTCCTTTCTATTTGCTAAAATGATGTTTAAAAGGTGTAAGTCATCTTTTCTTTTCTTTTCTTTTTTTTTGTATTATCCAATCTTATAGCACTTAAAGTGACTTGTCATCCAGCTATTATTCCACATTTTTATGGACATTTTCTCCCTCTAACTTTTTAAATTTAGCTGTCACACCATGGGTGGCTGACTCCGTGGATTGAGCACTGGCCGGCCAACCAAAGGGTCGCTGGTTCAATTGCCAGTCAGGGCACATGCCTGGGTTGTGATCCAGGTCCTCAGTTAGGGGCATTCAAGAGGCAACCACACATTGATGTCTCTCTCCCTTTCTCTCTCCCTTCCCCTCTCTCTAAAAATAAGTAAAATATTTTCTAAAAAGATAAATTTAGCCCTGGCTTGTGGCACAGTAGATCGTTGCCAGCCTGTGAACCTGGGGGGTCGCTGATTCGATTCCCAGCCAGGGCTCATGGGCAGGTTTCGGGCCGGGTCTGTGACTGGAGACAGGTGAAAGGCAACCATACATTGATGTTTCTCTCCCTCTCTACCTCTCTCCCCTTCCCTCTCTCTAAAAATAATAAATAAAATCTTTTAAAATTAAAGATAAATTTAGCTGTCACCAAATTTCTTAGAGTGTATCCCTACCAGTCTTTCTTGTAGTAAAATTTCGTTTACAGAGCATACTTGTTCAAATTAAAATGTTTTGGAGAATCTACAAGTGCAGCTTCCATGTTAATAATTACTAACATATAGCAGTGTTTTGAAGAGGGGAGGTATAATGCACATATGAGCATTTTGTGTCTTATTTCTTTCTGTTTATTGTAAAATTTACCCACTTGTTTTGTTCTGATAATTACTAAGGGAGTTTGGGTAACTTCAGGTACTTGGAAGTGACTGGTAGATATGTACTTTAAAACATTTTTTAAAAAGATTTTTTATTTTTTATTTTCAGAGAGAAGGGCAGGGAGGGAGGAAGAAAGGGAGAGAAGCATCTATGTATGGTTGCCTCTCACCCGCCTCCAGCTAAGGACCTGGCTTGCAACCTGGTTATGTGCTCTGACTGGGGAATCAAACCAGAGACCTTTAGATTCACAGGCCAGTGTCAATCCACTGAGCTACACCAACCAGGGCATTAGATATGTACTTTAATTAGACAAACAAAACATAATTTGTGGATCATCTGTCATGAACAACTTTGTATTTAAAATTGTATTATAACAGTACAATAATTTGAATTAAATTGTTACCTGTATACACAGTTAGTTACAGTGAATATGTATATTGTTTTGAATTTTACACAATATCTCTGGAGATAGTTTTTAATTGATTCATTGGTTGCCTAACTGAAAAACTCAGATGGATGGTAATAGATAATATGGTAAAAGAATCCTTAAAATTGTTAGCTTTTACTGATTTAGTTTCTGTGGGTCAAAAGTCCTGCCATTCTTTTTTATAAAAACAGCACATTTCATGATGTCTAATGCATTATATTGAACAGTGGCACTTTTATTTTTAAAGATACCTCCTAATACTGTTTTGAAATCCTGTGAAGCGTAATAATAATGTTTATCATAGTTCACACATTAAAATAAAGACAAATGTTATTATAAATGTGAAACTATAAAATTTCTCAAACTGCTAATTTCTGTTGTTTTTAGAAATTATTCTTTCTTTTCATTTAAAACATCACTTATATTTATGGACATCAAAAAACTGTCTGATTTCACTTATGTAAAGTACCTAGATGAGTGAAATACATAGAGATAGAAAATAGAAAGGTGGTTACCAAGGGCTGGGGATGAGGGAGAACAGTGAGTCATGGTTCACCGGGCACGGACTCTTCAGTTTTGTGGCATAGAAGGAGTTCTGGAGATGGATGATGGTGATGGTGGCACAGCAGTGTAAATGTATTTAATGTTACTGAACTAGACAATTAAAAATGATTAAAATGTTAAATTGGAGGTTGCAAGCATTTTAGCACTATCTAAAAAAATAATACCTAGTTTATTAATTAAAAATTGTCAGGGTTGTGGGGGGCTTAATGAAGCTAATTTTATTACCAGATAAACTAGAGTAGTTAGTTTAGGGAAGCAAGAGTTAAATGCATATGTAAAAATCACCTTATGAGATGGATTGAGTGTTAACCCAAAGGAGCCATCTGCTCAGAGACTTTAAATTGTATAATTGTTAGTTCCTAAGTAATTCCCACACTTACATGGATTCTAAAGGCAGGAGGTTTACAATAAACAACTAAACCAATTAGAATGACATAAGGTACATATTAGGTACCATTTTTACAACAAAAGAAAGCTATTGGAATAACAAGATCCAGATGTTGCCCCAAATTAAAGCTTATTCTCTTCAGAAACCTTCAAATTTTGCTTCTCCCAAATGATGAGTTAATGCATAAATGATTATATTGTTTCTGTATTCTGAAAGGAAACCACACACCTGTGAAGAAAACCTGCTTTCCAATCGTATTGGAATGACAGCTGTGTAATATAAACACATGGGAGTTCTGAAAATTTGTTTTAAATCTCACACCAGACTCATTCTGGACAACTTTATTTTAAAAGGCATTGAGGGGAAATAGTAAAACTGGCTCATTTATCGTGAATATTTTAGGTGGAGAGGAAAAAATTCAAAAGTTTGAAAGGCACAAGCATGGGCCATAAATAACTGAACTTAGATAATTAACATTGATTGTTAGGTCATAATTTGGCAATTATTAAATGATATCAAGTAGCTTTTCTAAATATAATCTCAGTTTAAATCATTATAGAATAATATATGCTCATTCTTCACTAAAACAAATAAGAGTCTTAGAAGCCACATCAACCTGATCCCATCCATACTATATAGGCTGTAGGAACATAAAAATATTTTACTCTCACCCTTCTAAATTCTCCCAGCTGGGCTAATAAACGAACATGAAACAGATTCACAGAAGAAAATGTGCAAATTCAATATGTATGGTTTGGGACTTCAAAGAGCAGGAAGATAAAGAACATGGAAATAGAAAAGCAAATTTTGGGTAAATAACTTTGAATGATTATTATGTTGTTTGTTTTCATCATTAATGCTTTTGTTTTATTTTAAATTTTTTACTTTAAAATAGATTTAGAACTTTTACAAAAAATTTTATTATTTTTTCCCTCAGATTCACAGAGGCCAACATCATTATCTACTGATATGACATACCAAGAAAGACCCAACATCACCTCTAAGGTATTCTTGCCATAAATACAAAATCTAAATTTAATCATAAAGAAACATACAACTTAATGGGTACGTTTGCTATCTTACTATCGAGAGTTATTAACTACCCTTCATCAAACTTTTCAGAGGCTACTTAGCTACCTTAGAGCTGATGTACTTATTTATTCTAAAAATGGAAATGTATTACCTTTATGGTAACTAATTATGGGAAAATATTCTAACCATTACACAGTTCATGATTTAGGAACCAATCTAATATAAGGAGGGTGAAGAACACAAAACACAACCTGGAGCAAGAGATTCTATTCATAGTAAGAGTGATTAATAAAATGAATTTCAAAGTGACATTTAATACTTTGTAAATTACTTGTGATTCATCACAAGAACTACAAAATGTGGCTCAAGGCAAGAGGATAACATTGGAGTAAAAGATAATGGTATTATAGAGTTTTTGCAGTTAAATCCATCAACTTTTCTAGTGCTATTTTTCTCAGGTCTACAGAAAACAAAAGAAATTGTTCCTGAACTATGTTACTTTGCTTCTCACTTGGCCTACCACAGCATTACCAAAACAGCTGAATTGGTGACCCCACCTCATCAGTAATTATTTGATTGGTGATCAGTCAATTAAAATACAACAATTACTTATAACTTAAACCACAGTAAAATATACTAAGTACATCTACTTTTTGGAGTAATTATTAACTCAAACAAGTCTGTTAAAATGCAAAGAATAGTTGACAGTCTTTGAATTTCAATCACTCTAAACTTCTTAGAGTGGTGCAAATTTGAGAATTCTGGTTTTTGGGTTTTTTTTTTTTTTTTTTTTTGTCTTTTAAAATATATTATTTATTATTTTTCAAAGAGAAGGGGAGAGAGGTGGAGAGGGAAAGAGACATCCATGTATGGTTGCCTTCCACCTGCCTCCAGCTACAGACCTGGCTGGAGACATGGCTTGCAACCTGGTTATGTGCCCTGGCTGGGGAATTGAAACAGCGACCTTTGGGTTCACAGGCCGGCAAATTATCATTCACTGTGCCACCAGCCAGGGCTGGTTTTTTGTTCTGTTTTGTTTTGTTTTGTTTAGAAAAGTGCATATATAGTCACTGATAAAAATTTTGAAACATGGGCAAGCTAAAAAAATACTAAAATCACTCAAAAGGCCAGTTCCCAGTGGTGACCAACAGTGACATTTGTAGCATACTTTATTTACTTTAATTTGCTTATGAAATAATTTAGCAAAATTGATTTTACTGTAGGCAGTTTTGTGAATTTAATTACCTAAGAGGGAGCTTCCATAAGACTGTTAGCTAATTTCTCAGCAGAAACTTTGCAGGCCAGAAGGAGTTGGCAAGAAATATTCAAAATGATGAAAAGAAAGGACCTATATTATTCCACCCAGCAAAACTATCATTTAGAATTGAAGGACACACAAAGAACTTTCCAGACAAGAAAAAAAAAAAAAAACTAAAGGAGTTCATCACAATCAAACCAGGAAATGTTTAAGAGTTTCCTTTAAGAAGGGGGAAAAAAGACATGTACTTTACATCCCCAGGACTATTCTGTAACTGCCATTTTGTACTTCTTAATTCCTTCACCCAGCATTCCTCTCACCTGGCAAGTATCCATTTGTACTCTGTATCTATGAGTCTGTTTCTCTAGTATTTGTTTGTTTTTTAGATTTCACACGTCAGTGAAATCATATCGTATTTGTCTTTCTGTCTTAGATAATATCATCTAGCTTCATCATGTTGCTGCAAATGGTAAGCTTTTGATATTTATTATAACCAAATTAATATTACATTGTATGTATGTACCACATCTCCTTTATTCAATCATCTATTGATGGACACTTAGATCACTTTCAATCTTTGTCATTGTAAAACAATGCTGCAATGAACTTAGAGATGCATATATGTTTTCAAATTAGAGCTTTGAATTTCTTTAGATAAATATCCAGAAGTAGAATTGCCGGTCCATAAGGTCATTACCACCCAAAGAAATCTATATATCCAGTGCGATACCTATCAAAATATTTCTTTCAATTCTGATTAATTTCAATCTCTCTCTCTCCCTCTCAAAGAAAGCCTTTGTTTCTCTTTTACTTTTGAATGGTAATATTCTGGATATAGAGATCTAGTTTGGTAGTCCTTTGACGTTTTGAACATTTCACTGCATTCTGTTCTGAAGTGGTGGCTGTTTCTTTGTGAGCAGTCATTTTCCTTTCTTTGCCTTTTTTTAGGAGTTTATCTTTATCTTTGACTTTTTGCACTTTGAACATGACAAGCCTAAGTATAGGAATTGTGGGTATTTTTGTTCTGATTGGTGTTTTCTAAACTTCCTAAAATCCTTTAAAATTCTCAGCTGTTATTTCTTCAATTACATTTGGTTTCTTTTATTTTTTCTTTTTCTGGTATTCCTATTCCATATATATGTTTTGCCTTTTCTAATTGTCTAATAGTTTTTAGATAGTTTGTTTCATTTTAAAAGTTTTTTCTTTTTCTCTTTGTTTTTGATTTGGAGAAATTTCTCTTGACATATTCTTATGCTCAATGATTGTTCTCCAGGTCGTGTCCAGTCTCCTAATATGCCCATCAAAAGCATCCTTCACTTCTGTTATAACATTTTATTTCTTGCTATTTCCTTTTATTTTTTGGAGTTTCTACCTCTATTTACATTACTCAGCTACTCTTGCATGTTGCCTACTTTTTCCATTACAGTAGCACATTGCCTATAGTTATTTCAAATCCCCTGACCATTTCAAAATCTGCTCTATGTCTCAGTCTGATGCTGCCTTTGTTGCCTCAAGTAGATTATTATTTTCTTTTTTACTGTGACATCATTTTTTTTGTTTGTTTTTTGGTTTTTGTTTAAAGCAGGACATGAAGTATTGGGCAAAAGGGACTGAAGTGAATAGAACCTGAGTGTGAAATTGTTTTGCTTATCTCTAGAACTTGGGCCATGTTTATTGTTTGCTGACTCTCTCAGTGTCAGAGGTTAACATTTTCTGTCATGTCCTTGTTTTTGTTCATGCTTCTGTTTTGGATTTTCTTAGAGGCTAATAGTCTGCATGTTGCACTTTCAGCTAGTAACTGCTGTTATTATGTGGCAAACTTATTGATGTTAGCATGATGTTTGTCATGGTAAGGAAGAATTCTTTCAATGAACCTATAGCCATTTTTTTTTAATGTCCAAGTTTTTCTCAAATTTTCCTGCCATAGGTGACACAGAAAAACTAATGGTCGTAGCATTGGCTAGGTCCCTTCCCACAGATCAGTTTGGATTGGGTAAAATAGTTCTTCTTGAGGGCAGGCATTTGTTAAGGACAACAGGACACTCTTATGCATTTTAAATGATTACTTGTCTCTTTTTCTGTTCTAAGGACAATGTGACTTTCCTCTGACCTTCACCTTCAGAAGCTAGGGACTCCTCTATGTAAAAATCATGAATCTTTTAACCCTCCTCCCGATATTAGGCTCCCAGGAATTGATATATCTCAAGGTGGTCGTCTGCAGTAATGTTTAATTATCCTTTAAGTGTCCCGTGAGCTGTTGGCTCCATCAGTGGTATCTCCCTCCTGTGACCTGCAATTCCCTCCATTGACTTGGCTCTTCAGTTTTGGGATCAGTGGTTTGCCTCATGGCTTCTGTTCTCTGAAAGACTGAAGAATCATTGATTCTCAGGTATCTTCAGCTTTTTTTCTTGTTATCAGAATGGGAGTAAAGACTCCCAAGCTCTTTATATGTTGTAGTAAGAACTGGAAGTCTGCCTATATGTTTTATTTAATGTGTATTTATTGATTTTTGAGAGAGAGAGAGAGAGAAAGAGAGAGCGCATTTTGTTGTTCCACTTAATTTTGCATTCAACATTGATTCTCGTATGTTCCTGGACTGTGGATCAAACCCACAACCTTGGTGTATTGGGGTTGAGGTTCTAACCAGCTGAGCTACCCAGCCAAGGTCTGCCTATAAGATTGTAATGAAAGTTGTGCAATAGTTGAAGACAAATAAAGACTTCAGCTTTATGTAAATTCTCAATGAATGGCGTTATTCTATGTACGTGTCTTCTTTTCCTTTGACAGAAATAAATACAAATGTCTTAATATTTTTATTTAAAGATGCACTTTTCTCCATATTCTTCTGTCTGAAATTAGAATGTGATTTACAATCCATTGCATGTTGTAATGTTTTTGTCAGACAGAGAACAGTCTTCCATGATTATGCATGTGTAAATTTGTCCAAAGCTGTTCATACTGCTGTGTGTATCAATTTCATGGAATTGTATTTACTCAGTTGGTGTTACACATTTTGAGTTTAACTGACATTACAGATTTTCTAAAGATTACAATATGATAGAGCAATGAAAGAAAAAACTGTGTACACCGAAAGGCTTTGAAAAAAGCACTAGTGAATTTGGTTTGTACTGTTCTACCATAATATAGGTGCAAAATAATTACTTATGATGAGGACCACCCTTAGGGTGTAGTGGTAGTGTACAACTTGTTGTCAGGGAAGACCCTGTCTTAAAGGGCACTGGGGTGGGTAGGTCCCTCTCAGGTCTCTCTGTGCCCACAGAGACAGAGCCCAGGAGCAGCAGGGACAGGGACAGAAAGAAGGGCAAAGCCAGTGGGATGAAATATGAATAGCAGGTGATTCTGGGTGAGTCAGGGGTGACTAATGGGGAATTCATGGAACTGCTTATACATTGGGGTCACTCTCAGTGGAGTTTGTGCCTAGGACCCAAACACCCATAACAGAGCGCAAGGGTGAGCCAGCCAGAGATCCTGGGCTCCCTCCACCCCCGCCCCGGTCCCTTCTTGCAGGCCTCCCAGCCTACCCGCCCTCCATTCCCACCCTTGCTTCCTCTCCCCCTTCTTAACTCTGTTGCGCTTCGTCCCCCCACCCCTAATGCCCATTCCCGCCATGGTCCCTCCCCCTACACTCCCCTTCCCTCCATGGTCCCACCCATCCTCCACCACTTCTTTTCTCTATGGTCTGTCCCACCCTACTACTCCAATTCCTCTCCATGGTTCTTCCTGTCCTCCACCCGATTCACCTCTATGGTCCTTCTAGCCCTCCACCTCCCCTTCCCTCCATGTTCCCTCCCACCCTCCACCACCCCTTCCCTCCATGTTCCCTCCCACCCTCCACCTCCCCTTCCCTCCATGGTCTCTGCCACCCTACTACCCCAATTCCTCTCCATGGTTCTTCTTGCCCTCCACCTCATTCTCCTCCATGGTTTCTCCTGCCCTCATGGTCCCTCCCACCTTCCATCCCCCATTCACCTCCATGGTCCCTCTAGCCCTCCACCTCCCATCCTCTCCATGGTCCCTCCCCCTCCACCCCCTCTCATTCAGGCCACCTCTACCACTGACTTAGTGACATCCTCAGAGTGGACCCAGTGATGTCATTAGGGTGGGCCTGTGATGTCACAGAGCAGATGCTATGCTATAGTCAGGCAACCCAGTGTGGACACAGGGACCAGCAGAGACAGGGGAGGAGAGCCATGAGGTGTGAACGGTGATGGAAAACCCACTGATGGAGGGGCCCCTGGTGGATGAGCCTACGATGGGGGAATCCACAATGGAGCAGACTGTGCCCAGGGGGCCACAAGTGATTACTAGCCCATCAGATCCAGCTGAGCCTCCAAATCTGCCCTCTTCACACCTCCTCCCCACCACTGTCCTTGTCCCCCAACACCTGCTCAACCTAAAGCATGTCCCTGACACTCTGTCCCCTGACCCCAGCATGAGCCCCAAGACACTCTCTTGATTCACAGCCTATCCTTTAACACCCCATCAACCCAAAGTGAATCCCTGTCACCCTCCTTTGACTTTGGATTGTGTCCCCAGACTCCTCCCTCAACCTCAGAGTCTGTCCCTTTACACCTCCCTACCACTCTCCATGGTTCCTCCTGCTCTCCACCTCCTCTCTTTTCCATGGCTTCTCCCACCCTACTACCCCTATTCCTCTCCATGGTTCTTCCTGCCCTCCACCCCATTCACCTCCATAGTCACTCTAACCCTCCACCTCCCCTTTCTTTCATGGACCCTTCCACCCTTAACCTCCCCCCTATTCTCCTCCATGGTCCCTCCCACCCTCCATCCCCCATTCACCTCCCTCCTCCCTCTAGCCCTTCAACTCCCCTTCCCTCCATGTTCTCTCCCACCCTCCACCTCCACCTCCCCTTTCCTCTATGGTGTCTCCCACCCTACTACCCAAATTCCTCTCCAAGGTTCTTCCTGACCTCCACCCCATGCACCTCCATAGTTTCTCTAGCCCTTCACTTTCCTCCATGGTCTCTCCCACCCTTCATCCCCCATTTTCCTCCATGATCTGTCTAGCCATCCACCTCCCATTCCCTCCATGGTTCCTCTCCCCCTGCATCCCACATTCACCTTCATGGTCCCTCTAGACCTCCACCTCCCCTTCTTTCTATGGTGCCTCCCACCCTCTTTCCCTCATTAATTTCCATGGTCTCCTGAGCTCTCCACCTCCTCTTCCCTCCATGATCCCTCCCACATTCCATCTGCCCAATCCCTCCATGGTTTCCTGTGCCCTCCACCTCCCTTTCCCTCCATGTTCCCTCCCACCCTCCACCTCCACTTCCCTCCATGGTCTCTCCAACCCTACTACCCCAATTCCTCTTCATGGTTCTTCCTGCCCTCCACCCCATTCACCTCTATGGTCCCTCTAGCCCTCCACTTCCTCTTCCCTCCATGTTCCCTCCCACATTCCATCGGCCCAACCCCTCCATGGTCTCCTGCATCCCCCACCTCCTCTTCCCTCCATGGACCCTCCCACATTCCATCTGCCCAACCCTCCATGGTCTCCTGCACCCTCCACCTCCCCTCATTCACCCCTCTACCTTAGACCCACCCAAGTCACTGATTTGATGACGTGGTCAGATGCCGCTTGTGACATCACAGAGCTGGTCCTCTCCGTCCACCAGGCAACCTAACAGACAACACTGACGAGGAGCAGAGGCAGGAGCAGTCCTGCTACCAGGTGGCAGTGTCTGTGGGCAGCGCGGCTTCTGGGGACTCACTGAGCGGCAGAGTCTCCAGGTGAGAAGAGCTGACAGGTGACAGTGGTAGAGGAGCCAGTGGCCAGCGGACCACAGGTGAGCAGTAGCCCATTAGGTTCAGCTGAGGCCCCAACTCTCCCCTCCTCACTCCTCCCCACCACCACCTCTCTGTCCCCCAACACCCTCCTCCATTGCCTTCCAGGGTCCCTCTGTCCTCCAGCTCCTCTCATTCCTGCTGCCCCTCTACCCTGATCCTGCACATTGCTGGTCCCTCCCACCTTCCACCCCTCATTCCCCTCCATGGCCCCTCCCGCCCGCCATCCCCTTTGACCAGGCCCCCTCTCTACCACGGACTTGGGGACCTCATCTGAGTGGGCTGGTGACGTCACAAAGAGGCTCTGTCCTGTTGCCAGGCAACCCAGTGTGTACACACAGACGAGTGGCCAAGGCGGAGGAGGACGGACGGCTGCGAGGCGCTGAGTGCGATGGAGACCCCACCGATGGAGGAGCCCCTGGTGGACGAGCCCGGGGTGGGCAACCCCCTGGTGGACACGGAAGCAGTGGAAGAGCCCGCGGTGGAGGCCCCACTGATGCAGGGGCCCGCGGTGAATGAGCCCGCCATCCACAACCCCATGGTGGTCGAGGCCGAGGTGGTCGGGCCCGCGGTGGAGTTGCTGGAGGCCAGCGACTCACAGGTGAGCAGAAGCCCACCAGGTCCAGTCCCGTCCACAGCTGTCCCCTCCGCCTCCTCCTCCCCACCACCTCCCTGTCCCCCGACACCCCTGACCCTGGAGATGGCTTCAGCCCGCTGACCCATGGCCTGGTGGGTCCCCATGCTCCTCATGGTGGCCCCTCCTACTCCCCGAGGCCCCCACCCATGGGTGCCCCCTCACCCATGGTCCCCCTTCACCCATGGTCTCCCCACCCCTTCTTCTCCCTAACAGGTCGCCGAGGTGAGGCGGTCCAGGGCAGGAAAGCGCCAGCCCCACGGGCTCGGGGATTCCACCGACGGCCCCCGATCATGGGCACTGCGGTTGCGCTCCAAGTGGATGGCGGGCGATGGGGCCGATGTGCCCCACAAGAGAGCCCCTACGAGACGCCTGGCCAAGGAGAGGCGGCCCAGGGCTGGAAAGCGCCAGCCCCAGAAGCTTGCAGATGCCCGCGACGCCCCCGGCCCATGGGCACTGCGGCTGCGCTCCAGTGTCATGCAGGACCTGTGATGGGTCCCGGGCGGCCCATAGAGAGGCCCTAGGAGGAAGAGGTCTTCTTTATAAAGACCAAAGAGAGATTTCCCATGCAATGACCCCTCCAATTCCCCCTCAACGTTCACTATATCAAATAGATTTATCACCATTAAATCCACACCAAAGGTGACTGAAAAATAAATGATTACCCATCATCTGAATAAAATACTTGCTGGTTTCGTCATTGTCTTTTGATTGCTGTCTAAGTAGTGACATTTGCCCCTTTTTCTGGGCACACGGTGCACATCTTCCAGTCCAGGCTGGGTGTGGAGGGGTGGGGGAGGGGTGAGCAGGCATGGAGGTTGTACACCTGGCGCATCAGGGGTGGGGAGGCATGGGAGTGGGCAGGCATGGGGTAGGAAAGCATGGAGGTTGGGAAACATGGAGGTGGGGATACATGGGGGTTGTACACCTACAACAGGGTATTTAGGGAGGGGTGGGGGAAGCATGGGGGTGGGGAAACATAGGGGCTGTTTACCTATGTAAGTGGGAGGATGTCGCTCTGAGAATAGCGGGGTGGGATTGGGCCCAGTGGCAAAGAAAACTTTGCCTGGAGCCAATGGGAAGTTTTCCATGCTTTATTAAAGCAGCAGGGCAGAGGCAGAGAGTGCTGGTGTTTCAATGCACACACTCCCTCTCTCTTCCTCTCTCTTTCTCTCTCTCCCCCACACCCCATACCATGCACTCCCATGCACTCTTACTTTTGCATGCTGGCACACACGTGTGCTTACAGCAAATCCAGTTTTTACACTCACTGGGACAAATGTGGCTTCATGCCAATGGGTTACATTAGTGATGACCTCAACTAGCTGGTTGAGTCAAGGCAGAGCTGACTCCATAGGAAGTTGCAGCCATATACAGACTGGAGTCTTTCCCTGACAATCTTCCCCATCAGGGTGTGTGTGGAAGGGTGGGGAGGCATAGGGTGCTGTAAGTTTTGGGGGAGATGCATGAGAGACACACCAGTTTTAATCTATACTTTCCTAAACACTTTCTTGACTGATTCAAGATAGGGAGAGCAAGGACAAGGGGGTGGTATGTTTAGGATGAGATCTTTAGAACTGAGGATGGTGAGGAAAAGCTGCATGAAGATTATAAAGCTCGATAGGTATCTATTGTGTTCTGCAGATCCTGTGTCTTCAGGTGTTTTGTTTCACTTTGGACCCCAGGAGCAGCCTGCGCAGTGTCACCCATGCAGTGGGCTCATGTCACCGATGAGCCACCATAAGTTTAGGAGTGTCCCAGACTTAGATGGGGTACTTTGGCTAGGCTGACCCCTCGTTTCCAAACAGATGGATTCCCACCCCACCCTGCACCTCCCCACCCCCTGCTCAGGCAGCGCATGCAGCCCATGTGGTGGTGGTGGTGGTGGTAGTGTAGCAGCTCTAGGGCTCGTTGGGGCCAGGCACTGTCTGCCCCCGGATGTGCACCGCCGCACCCCACAGGCTTAACTGTGGGCTTTTTTTCAGTTGTGAAGGGAAATTAATTCAGGAAAAGAGCTGCGTGTGATGAAAAAAATCTGCTTTTCCCTTTAGAGCTTGTGCATTCATGAATGTGTTCTCAGCATGATAAGCAGATGACTAACAGCACGTTTAAAAACATTTTACAATCTATTCTTTTTAAGGAGAGGAAAAAGATTGTAAGTAAAAACATAAAAACATCAGTAGCTTACGATTTTTAAAGTATTCATCAAGTATTTATAAATATGTGCATTAGACAGCTCAAAATAATTTTTTTGTTTGTTTGTTTTTTTTTGTTTTTTTTTTATTTTTTTGCTATTTTGCACATATCCATAAACAACCAAGAAAGCATGCAAGTACTGCTTTTGGTGGACAAAACAACTTTTGTTAGTAGGTAAATTCACAAATATGAAATCCAGAAACAATGATTTTCAAGTGTGTGTGAATGTGTGTGTGTGTGTGTGTGTGAGAGAGAGAGAGAGTATGTGAGTGTGTACGTGTGAGTGTGTGTGTGAAGAGATTTATTTAAATTATTTGGCTGACTTGATTGTGGGCACTGGCAGCTTAGATGCTCAGGCAGGAGTTGATGCTGCAGTTTTGAGTCACAATTTCTTCTTCCTGAGAAATCTCAGTTTTTGCTATGTTGCTATCAAGACCTTCAACTAGGTGAAGCTCAGCCAGATTAAGGGTAATCCTCTTTGAAGTCAATTGATTGTAGATGTTAACTACATCTACAATATAACCTCACAGCAATGCCACAAATTACTGCTTGATTAAATAACTGGGTAAGTTGCACATAATGTTAACAATTATTCCAGGTGACTTGATTTGCTTTTATGAAGAGAAGGAGGAGAGGGAGAAAGAAGAAGAGGAAGAGATGAAGGAAAGGGAAGGAGGGAAGATAGCACTAAAATAAAACACAGCATCATCACATATATAATAAGTATATGTAAAATTTTAGAGATATAATATTTTGAAACATGAAAAATAGAGAAAAATCATGCTCTCCACAAACATATACCCACATGCATGTAGTAAAATTCTAGTTAAGATACTTTTGTTAATGGAGAAACAAGGAGAAACTCACCATATGTAACATTAAAACATATTATAAATCCATGCCCATAGAAGTTACTTTTACTAGCACAAGTACAGACAAGCATACAAATAGAACCCAAAAGCCAAATTCTTAATCATTCATTCACACACCCATAAAATATCAGAATTTTAAAATATAGAATATAGGGAATGAACTATTTGGAAAAGAGAAAGGTTGCCTGCCTTTATGGAGAAAAATAAAAACAGGCAGTTTGCTTTTCTTTTTTTTTTTTCTCTTTAAACTTTTTTAAAATTTATTTTTAGAGAAGGGAAGAAAGGAAGAAAGAAAGGGAGAGTAACATCAACATACAAGAAATACATCAATTGCTTGCCTCTCGCACACAGCCCCAACTAGGGATTTGGCCCTTAACCCAGGCATGTGTCCTGATTGGGAACCAAACTGGTGACCTTTCAGTTCAGAGGCTGGCGCTCAATCCACTGAGCCACACCAGCCAGGGCTACTTTCTGTATAAAATAACAAAATTCAGGTTGATTGAAGATGTAAATGTAAAATGAAAGAGTGTAAAATAGTTATCTGGTGCTAGAAAATAATTTTGTGAACTTTGAATATGGAATAAAGTTTTAATCAAAATTCTCAAAGGCAATCTAGCTGCGTTTAGTGAAATCAATTTTGCATATATACCGTACAACCCCCAAATCCCTCTTTTAGAATATAATCAAAAGAAACACTCATGCAGTGTGTTCACAATGGTGTTCATTATAGTATTATTTGAGGTCAACTGAAACAAAACAAACAGCAAAGCAACAATACCACAAAACAATAAAAACAACAGAACAAAGGCAAAATTACCATATTAAACAAGATACATTTGAGGTATTGAAAGATGATTAAATATAGAATTTGGAGGGGTGAGAAATAATGAGAGAAAGCTAAAACAGAACCTTGTAAACAAGATTAAGGAGTTTGGAGTTCATACTCAAATCAGTTGGGGACCTTTTGCAGTTATTTGTCCTCAGCTCTGACAAATACCAATTGTATAAATACAACAGAAAGTGAGGTCAGTAATTTTGATTTGTCTACAGCAGACCTATGTTTACAAGTGTGAGAACTCAGACAAAGAATCAGTTATGTCTTATTCTCTAATTCTGCTTAAAACATTTTCTTCACATTTTAAAGGTTATTTAAATAAAATTATTTAGAATTGATTACAAAAGAATATTGCAGGAACATGTGAGTCAGACTAATATTTTACATGTGTTCATTATCATGTATTTTCAAGTTTTAACAATGCACATGGGGGTAGGCATTGGTTATGATGGCACAACCTTGTGAATATACTAAATACAACAAATTGTACTTTTAAGAGGATGGGTTTTATGGTATGTAAATTATTTCTCAGTAAACATCCAATAGTACATTATTTGGGGACTATATTGAATGAAGTTATTTGACATGGATAAATGCTCTAAATAATGGAAAAATATGTATACTTGTGTAAAAATCTCACAAATAAGGTAGTTTCAAAGTTGTTTTCTATTTAAGATTTTTGCTACATTTTTTTGAAATTGTATGCTTTAATGTGACTTGAAAATGAACTCAAAATTTTTATTAATGAAACATTTAACAACTGTAATTATTATTATTATTATTTGGTTAGATGAACCAAATATAATTTGAAATAGCTCAATGAGCTGTAAAGATTGAGGGTAGATACATGTGAGGGGATTTTGACAAAGAAATTATCTGAAACTAATTTGAACTAATTTATCGTGCAAAATTAGACTTACATTGAAAAATGTTAGCATTTTAATGTCAAAACAGTAACCCAGATTTGTACTTAGATCTTGAGATAAGATGAATAATAGGTTGTATTGCCTTAAGATGGTCTATCTGACTATGCAGTCAGAAACTGATATAAGTTGATCTAAAGATCAAGTTAGAAAATTTAGGTAAATACAACATATACACTTCTTGGGAAAATCATTGAAACAAATGGAAATGTGTTTGTTGACATTAGAACATTCATCTTGTTTAATAACAGAAAAAAAAAGAACAATTCTTAGGTTGCCAAGTAAGGTATTTCAGTCCTTGCTCCCTGTCTAGGTGGGCAGGTTAACTTCTGGTGCTTTG
>PVIW01003671.1:72227-159258 GCA_004026585.1 Noctilio leporinus
AGAGAGAGAGAGAGAGAGAGAGAGAGAGACAGAGAGAGACAGAGAGACAGAGAGAGACAGAGAGAAACAGAGAGGGACAGAGAGAGACAGAGAGAGACAGAGAGAGAGACAGAGAGAGACAGAGAGAGAGAGATTGAGAGAGAACTTGTTTCCAAAGTACTATGGTTTAAACCATATCTATAGTTGTAGCTGACTGGGTATACAATGGTGCTTGGCAGAATGGCTTTCCCTGAATAAACTGCTCTGCTTAGCATCTGCTTAGCATCAGATAATGGTAGGATAATTAGTTTAGGAGTAAAAATGTCCAGCCCTGGCTGGCATGCCTCAGTGGGTTGAACATCGGCCTGTGAACCAAAAGCTCACCGGTTCGATTTCCACTTAGGGTAGGAGCCTAGGGTGCGGGCCAGGTTCCCAGTAGGGGATGGGTGAGAGGCAGCCACACATGGATGTTTCCCTACCTCTCTTTCTCCCTCCCTTCCCCTCTCTCTAAAGGTAAATAAGTAAAATCTTTTTTAAAAACACAATGTAACTTTCTTTTAATCTTAATTCATTAATTATTTGCTGTGTAATTTAGGGATTTAAATGTGCTAAACTTATTTTTCTCTGAGAGTAATAAATATCTAAAAATACACACATTAACACATGGGAAGAACTTGAGTTATTTGTAAAATGATGTATTATAATTCAAGGTCATTCTTTTTTTTTTATTGAAAAATTTGATTTGTTTATTCAAGAAATATGTATTGCATGCCAGCTATATCATGGCACAAAGTTTTCATTTTGTGAATACTTAAGTTATATACTTTTCAAAATATGTAATAATTTAATGATTTATGCTGTATGTAGATGTGGAAAACATGAGAAGCAAGATAAAGATATGGAAAATGAGAAAAACACAGTAGAAAGCACAGGCTGAATGCTCAACACACACAAGGTCATTCTTTGAAAGTAATTAATTAATAATGTTTACACTGTATGAGGTCTGTCCTGAAAGTATTGAGCCAGTTTCAATCTAATAAAAAGTTTGCGGGGCTGATACTTTTGGGACAGGCCTCGTACGTGAGCGATGCTAGTCTGTGTGAAATTTATAGGTAATTCACTTTAACCTTTTTCTTGAAAAGCTTTCTAAGTGCATCAGTGTGCTCTGTGGTTCTAGTAAATATGCTTCTGTGATCATACCGGAATCTGTCTTTGCTTCATCGGGAACACCCTCCAGGCAAGTAAAATAAGGGCGTCCTGCTAGTCGGAACAACCAGGATGGGGATTATGCTGAGGAAAGTAAGTCAGACAAAGACAAACACTGTATGATCTCATTTACACATAGAATCTTAAAAAGTACAAACCATAGAGATCAGGAGTTCAATTCATTGGGACAAAGCGTGATCTGGGAGCACAGATGTTGAACATGGTTTTTAGAGAATTGATGAAAAGTAGGCCTTGAACCGCTTGAAGGGACGTTGCTCTGAGTTTCATGTAGGACACGTTTATCCTCAAAGAATTATTCTAACACACCTACATTCTTGGATTTGCTTTTGTATTTCTCTGCTGTGTGTACGTTGGGAGGTTGATCTTGAAGCCAAGTAGTTTCACTTGAGGAGGCTTTAGCAACACGGTGATGTCTGTCACACAGGGGAAAGCTCCAACGTGGCTCTTCTCATTGCCGGGTCGGAGCTTGGAACGTTCCTGCCAAAGCCGCCTTTCTCCCGCTGATTCGCCGTGGCGGCTCTGGGCACAAGCAGGAGCCGGGTACCCGCTCCCTTCCCTTCTCCTCCGTAGGGAGCAAGGCGGCCGTAGGGACCCTCAAGGTAACATTTCTGAAAAGCTCACTTCTGTTCACAGGCTCCAGATTTCTCTTGCAGGGGCGGCTGACTCATCCTAGGATATAAGTAAAGGTTTACTAAAAAAAAATTTTAAAGGTTTGAAAACCAACAAACAAAAGTAATTCATCAAGTGAGATAGATTTTTAGCGTTATTCTGACATGTCTCTTTAGTAATTTGCATTATAGTTTACCATGTACGGGACACTAATTGGTGTGGTTAATACTCAGAGCAATCAAAATATTAAAAATATACTATCTCATAAAAGCTCTATAAAATCTTCCTGGAACATTGTTTTCTGTGGACTCAGGACAAGGTTTACAATATTTTGAAATTGGCGGAAAATATTACTAGGTGTACTTTTCATGGAATCCTGAGTATTGGTCAGGTCACTCTTCTGTAACTAGCTGATGGTATGGAAATTTGTACATGTAATTGTCTTTGAGTACATTTATAACGCTGTAAGTAGTGGGAATCCAAGAATGCAAAAGAATATAGTCCATACAGATTCAAAGGACTTTCTATCAATATAAATTCCACTAGTCATTTTCTTGTAGTTATTGACCAATTTTGCATTTATTAACAATTGTAGGTTGGCTTTTATAATTGCCTACATATGTGCTGATTCTTTGGATTATCCTTTAACTTTTTTTTTTACATCTTTAATACATTTCTGCATAAATTGATGGTATTAAGTAATGTTTTACAGACTCATTTTATATGATATGAGGGTAATGATTTTTCTCAGTACAAAACGAACTTAGGAGGAAGAACAGTGACAAAGTATAATTTTGAAATGTTACAATAATGTTTTTTTCCAGTTGAAGTAACAATTTTAAAAAGTGATTTTCATAGTCACCAGTATGCTAAAACAATAGGCACTTTAGAGTTTTAAGGGTTTTTGATGTTTTTTTGAAAGAGCTTGTCCACACTGAAGGTCCAAGAAGTGAAATTATTATATGAATTTTTAATAAAAGAATGGCTAGCTATCTTAAATATAACAAACTTGAATCATTGCTCTAAATACTATACTGTCCTCACATAAAGAAAGCTATTGTAATGGGTGGGTGGGGAGAGGGACAGAGGGGAACAAAAAGAGGATGGATGTAATACAACAACAATAAAATTAAAAAGAAAAAAGAAAGAAAGAAAGCTATTGTAAGAACATATGGAATGAATAACCTTTGTATCAAATTCCACCATGAATACATAACCAGTTATTCTCAAAGCTGAATGTGCACAAAAAACCCTATGGAGTTTGTAAAAATTAATCAAATGCAAGTTATTCTTAAAACTTCTGGTTTAATCGTCCGGAAAGAGACAATAGTATTTTTGCAAAGCTTCCAAAGAGATCCTGAAGTGTGGTAAAGGTTAAGGATTGCTAGTTTAAGCCATTGAGAGATTAGAAGGAAAACAGTAGGAAGCAGCCAAGTAGCCAGACCAGGTAAAACACAACTGTATCCAATTACCTAAAGATGAAAACCTCTAAAAATATTTTCTCTAACGTCTATATTATAAGTTGAACACCATGAGTCTAGAGGGTATTATGCTAAGTAGAATGACCCAGTCAGAGAAAGACAAATAGCATACGATTTCACTTATATGTTAAGTCTCAGGAACAAAAGGAACTAACAAAACTGAAATACTAATAGTTGCCAGAAGGGACGGTAGTTGGGGGCCTGGGTGGAAAAAGTGAAGAGATTAAGAAGTATGAATTGGTAGTTACATATAGTGACAAGAATAGAAAGTATAGCACAGGAAATAGAGTCAATAATGCTGTCACAGATGTGTGTGGTTCTAGGTGGGCACTGGAAATGTCAGGGGGATCACTCTGTAAAGTTTATGACTGTCTGACCACTAGGTTGCACACCTGAAACTAACACAAAATAATACTAAAAGTAAACTTGCAAGCAGTAGCTAAATAAATCCTGTAGATCTAGTGCACAGCATAGTAATTTTATACAACAAACTATGTGATACATTTTTAAAGTACCAAGAAACTAGAATCTTGATTTTTATCACCCCAAAAGTAAAAGAACTGATTATTCTCTGATGTGATAGAGGTGTTAATTAACACCATGGTGCTAATCTTTATTGCAATATATAAATGTATCAAATCTTAAATTGTACATTGTAAACCTATACAATGTTATATGCCAAAATATCACAACAATTTTTAAAAATCTCAGACATCTAACATTGAAATACAATTGCTAAAGCAAGAAATATGTAGACATGATTTGCATATGGATATGGTATTTGGAGGTTAGCAGCAGATAAAGGAAAACTGATATCTTCCCATTCATTAAGGTGCTTAGTAGAGGCAAATTTGAATTTCAAAATGGCAGAAGTCAATTGGTAGGCTTCTAAGATTTTTCAAAGGAAAACATTTAAAAATACATGGGGAAAAATCAGAAGCTAAAATTGGAAAAAACAAATCTAGGTATCATGTTTTAATGGAGAAAATAGGTTGGACTGTGGGGACATTTAATCCAATGTGAGTGTTGTCCTTAAATTGTGAAGACTTCCTAATTATAATTTTGGGGAAACATAGGATTTTAACATGTATAATAAGAGCTCTGTTTTAATAATTACTGATGGAGTGAACTACTACATTAATCTTACACATCAATCTGTCACCCAACTTTAGAAATACAAATGTTTTAGTAGTATTTTTGATGACTTACTGTGGTTGATCAGATATTATGGGTAGAACCTATGTTTTTATTATTTATACACATTCAGAATATACACAATACAGAGCATTAAACAAGAGATAAGACTATTATACACATGTTGTATAGGCAAATAATAAAAGTATAATCAACATAACTCCAAATGGACTTGATTATAATATATAACTCTTGGCAGAACGAGATGTCTAAATTAGATCACTTAAACTTCAAGTGTCCTCAAGCAATTTAGCTGAAGAGTTTCACACTGTGTCAACTGAAATTTAGTGAAAAATTAGTTAAAACACTAGAAGCAAGTTTTCCTTCAATTGAAACTAAAATTCCCAAAGCTAATATATTTTGAAGCTTAGTTTCAGTCAAAGAAAATGCTCATGTTTAAACAAAACTCTTCCGATTGTACAAAAGGGACATGATCCAGATATTTATTTACATGTGTATCTTCTAAGTAAATGCATGTAAAGATTCTTTGTAAGACACAAAATATTTACATGTGTCTTACTTTGCCCAGGCTGCTGTAACAAAATACAGTAGACTAGTAGCTTCAAAACAGGAATTTTCTGTGGCTGGTATGGCTTAGTAGATTGAGTACAGGCATGCAAACCAAAAGATCACAGGTTCAATTCCCAGTCAGGGCATGTGCTTGGGTTTTGGGCCAGGTTCCCTTAGGCAACCAATGACACACACCGATGTTTCTCTCCCTCTCCCCACCAAATAAATAAATAAAATTTATGTTTCACAGTTTTGGAGGCTTGGAAGTCCAAAATTAAGGTATTGGTAGGTTAGTTGTCCGATGGAAACCTGCTTCCACATTCATAGATGGCTGTCTTCTTGCTGTATTTCCATGTAATGGAACAGAGAAGGGTCTCCTTAACGATGGCACTAAGTCTCATTACTGAACACTCTGTCCTCAGGTCCTAATCACTGTGCAAAGTCCCCAGTTTCTAGTTCTATCACATTGGTGATGAGGGTTTCAATATAATGAATTGTTTTGAGGACACAAACTCTAGCAGTGAGAACATGATCTCACTTGGAAACACCAACAAGTGATTCATCTGTTTCTCAATACTGGTGGTTCACTAGGGGAAAGATTGGCAGATAAAAAGCAGAAATGCAGAATTTATTAAAGACAATGGATGTCAATGCCTATACATTGTCCAAGGATAAAACAGGTTAAGTTCAAAGGTACCTTTCAAGCTTATAAAGAACTAAAATATTCTCTATTTCAGAGGCCATTCTATGTGGCAACAAGTAATTAACCTGGAAGCAATTGCAAATGGTTACTGGAGATAAAACAACAACTAACATTAAAAAACAAACAAAAAACAGAAGTATTATCAATGTGGCAAGCATACATTTCAAATGGAAAATGTTTAAATAATGGCTTCTGCCCTGGCTGGTGTGGCTCAGTGGGTGGAGCACTGGCCTGCAAACCACAAGATCGCTGGTTCCATTCCCAGTCAGGGCAGGTGCCTGGGTTGCTGGCCACTCTACAACCACAAGGAACTGAATTTTGCCAGGTCAGCTCCAGAGAACTTACATTCCTTCTACAACAGCATGCACCTCGCCCCCATTTTCAACCTGAACCGATGTGTTAAATTCCACTAATACTTTAAATCCCTCTGGCTCCTTTTTCTGTCGCATTAGCTTAAGAAAATTCTCTCATTTTAAGGGATCATTTGATAATCTGGGTCAATTTAGGCTGTCCATATAATGTCCCTATTTTAAAGGCAACTATGCCATGGAGTCCGACATAAGCACAGGAGTGACACGTCATCACATCCATAGGGTTTGCAGATTCAGGCTGGGGGCATCCTGGGCATGTCATTGGGGAAATTTTGCTTAAATATGAAGACACATAAATGGTATAGTCACCTTTTACAAAACTACTCTTTACAAACTAGGAAAACTCAGACCTATATCTCAAAGAAGAATGCATGGGCAGAAAGAAGAGTGGGCTTTTGCTGAAAGAGGTGTTCTTTATTCATCTGGGAAAAGTGGCAGAACCACAAACAGAAACGGAATTTATGTTCAAAATTAATTCTGTAAACTAAGGCAAAGTATATGATACACAGTATGAAAACTGACCGGAATAAGCAGCATTCCAAACAAGGGCAAGAATGTGTGCGCGCACACACAACTACAGCATCACATACACATGTATGTCATTAATTATAACAATTTTATAATGCAATTAATACATTGATTTTTAATACAATTGTATTGATAAGCTAACACAATAACTATATTAATTTCTTGACATGATAAACATATTGATTATATTATTCGAGCTCACCTCTGCAAAAGAAGGAAATGGACTAAATTTCCTTTAAAATCTTAAAGGTCCCTTTCAACATCCATAATTTGTGCTTATAGAAGAAATAGAAAACATTTTAATGGAAGCATTATTTAAATACAATTTAATATTTTTGTCATATGTTAGCCATGAAAAAATATATGATGAGAGTGTGTAAACATGATTGTTGAGACAATTTTTAAACCTTCTAGGGGAATAAAATATTTTAAATATTTTTACATCACTCATATACATATAAAGTATGGTATACAAAAACAGATTAACATGTTGTGTACATGCCAAGCCTGTAGTAGCTTGATTAATTTTTAATTTCTATTATCATTCTCTCACTTTACTCAGGCCTCTGTACAAATATTACCTTCCCATAGAGGCCTTTCATTATCTTCCTGTCTAAAATATGACCACCTATAGTTCTTATTTCTTCACACTATTTACTGTATAGCACTTCTCATTACCAGAAACAATATTGTGTAATTGTTTTGTTATTGTCTGATCTCCACGAGGCTGGGGAATTTTTGTATTTTGTCCCCAATATATTCTCTGCCTCAGAATAGTGCCCGGTATGTAGTAGGTACTTAACATCCTCCAATCATTGTTCAATGAATAATCCAAGTAAACTATATCTTATGGATATTCACTATTTCATACACCCACGTATACACATGTAGGTATCTAGCTTTACAGAAATTCAGACTAGCCCATTGTTACTTGTAATCAGTTCAAATATGTGAAAGTTGACATTTGCTGTAGAAGATGATCAGTTGCTAAATTTTTGTCAGTTTATAAGAGTTTCAATTAGTTAAATATAAGTACTAACATAGAATGTCATCTCTAAGTCCTTATTCTATTAACAATGTCTACATACTTTATATTGAGGTAAACATTATGGTCAAAATTATGTAACCAGTAGTTTATGTATTATTATGTTATATTTCAAATGTTTTCTATGTATTATGATGTTATATTTCAAATGTTTTTTAAACTACAGATGAAACAATTTTTTTTTTTTTTTGCAAAACTAGGGCACATTGAATTCCTCAAGAAATGGCAGAAAGATGCTTCATGTAAAATGCAATTATTTTTAAAAATGTACATTCGATAGCATTGTCTAAACATCAAACCAAGGAAAGGTAGCATACAAAACAGCAATGTCATCCATGACAGATTGATCCTGACGAAAAGGTTGATTTTACCCTTTTATGCGCCTTTTAAATGTGAGGCAAGTAACCAGAATTGCTGCTGAAATCCCTTTGCTGTACTCCTCTTTTTGGCAACATGATATGACACCACATTGGAATTCTCCAAATCCCCGAGCTATGACAATAATGTCAATGTTAGCTGCCCTTCAATGCTAATGTGTATATTAATGAACCTCTATTTCAGTCTCAAAACTCCAACAGGGAAGACAGAGTAAGTGCAGTACAAGAACAGAAGACTTTCTCACATAGCAACCTTAATACATTTCTTTTAAGGACAATAGTTTTTCTTTCATTATCAAAGAACCCCTAACATTGTTAGGTGTTATTCTTGACATGTAGACTCTTCTTCTTCTTGTGAGTTTGCTTTAATTCTAACCTCAATTTATAATATGGAGAGAAATGTACAAATTAGTGATTTACGGTGAAATATAAATTATGAGACCTGATGTCTGATGGATTACAATGCTTCTGCCACCACCCAAGCTTCCTTTTTCTCACTTTCTGCTCAGGCTGTCATTTAGGATTAAGGGTGAACAAACAATACTGTAACAGCAAACAGAAGTCTAAACTCCTCTTGACAGCCAGTATTATTCCACAGAGACAATCGGGACAGAAAAGTCTTAATTACACTTTTTTAGGCTCTGCATGTAAAACAATTTCATCAGTTTAATCTAAACAACAGAGATATGCACATCAGGAAGTCAAGATTAATTTTGTTGCAACCACAGTGTAATACTCTCAAAACTATGAACACTGGGCTGCATATTTCTAGCCTACGAACATTTTCCAGTTGAGTGTGGAATTCAGGAAAGTAGCTCTTCTGTCACTGAGAGCTGTAACTGTGTTATCAGTCAAGATAAATCAGCAGTAGAATAAAACATGGGACTCTATGCTCCTCAGTGGCAAGTTTAAGTAGTGCTCAATTTTTAAAAATCTCCAAATTTCATTTTACATAAGTGTTTACAGCATAATAAGTAGATTTAAAAAATAGTCATGTGGTAGTCACATGGCTATGATAATTTTGCTTCTGCTTTCTAATATGTGACCTTAAGTAAATCTTACTATATTTGTGGGGGAGCCTCCGGCTTTGAAATAGCTCCACGTTGCAGGATCCTTGAGTGTTTTACTAAGCAGTATTTGTTACAGCAAATAGTAAAATTTTTGCAGTCTATTGAGAAAAGAATTGTGGAAAAAATTTTTCTGTAAGGATAATTTCATGGAGAAATCTATTTTAAACCTGTTTAGCATGGGAGAAGGTAACTTAGACTTTCTGTCTGTAAAACTAATAGAAAAATATGGCTTTAAATAACTATCTTTATGCTGGTTATTATGTGCTTTCAGTGATTTAGTAATCTTGCAACACATTGTTCCCAGAGTCACAGATGTGTCTGACGACACAATAGTTTCCTAACAATATTCTGTCATCTCTGATTGCTCTGCTAAATGTTCTCTCTTTCATTTAGAAATCAAGTGAATTTTCAAGCATAGAAAGTGTCTGAATCATTAATATGAATTTAGGAGAATAAAATAACATAGAGCCAAGAAAGTAAGCAAGTATTCTTAAATCTTATTTTAGGTGAGCAATAGACACTCGGATTTGTTTAATACCCTCTGGAATATCTATCAATAAAATGACATATTTCTCTGATATGATTCTGTCAGAGAACACTTTTATGGTTATAGTTAGGAACAAAATGAGTAGTCACAGTAGTTGTTTTACTATGCATTAAACTAGCTGTCATGTATGAAAGCTGGGAATTTATCTTCCAGGACCAATGGCACCCGCTCAGCATAAGGCAGAATACAGAAAAAGGTTTGGCATGTTGCAGAAACCTGTTTTAGGAGTAATGGGATAGATTTGGGTCACATCTGGATTAAAGAGATCTCTTAAAATTAGGTTAGGATGATGTCTTTAAATGCAAATTGGGAAAATTTTTACCTCTCACTTGTGGAAGCCAGAAACAAGATGCTTTAAATAAACAAATAATTAAAGAATCAGCTATGATGTTTATTCACTACTTTATAAAGCACAATTGGTTGAAGAGAACACATCTATTCAAGTAACCATTGCTGCTTTTATGATACTAAGTCAATGGTTTGAAAAGCTTTCGTTTACAACAAGTATTTATTCAACAAAAATATACTTGGACACTCTCAAGTGTCAATGTGCCTAAATCAATAGAACACTAATGCTTTAAAACTAGAAAGGGTTTATGAGATAAACATCAATTAATTCAAAGTTTGGGTCACAATTCTACCAGTATAATCATATTCTTACATTAAACTTTCAGCTTATGAAGATGTGATTTTTTAAAAGTTTTTTTTTTTAATTTTAAATATTTTATTTTATTTTTGAAGAGTTTATTCACCATTCTCAGAGAGCGGGGAAGAGAGAGAGGAAGGAAGGGGGAGAAGCATCAATGTATGGTTGCCTTTCACCTGCCTCCAGCTGGGGACCTGGCTGGAGACCTGGCTATGTGCCCTGGCTGGGAATCGAACAGGCAACATTTCCGTTCGCAGGCCGGCACCTATGCACTGAGCTACACCAGCCAGGGGAAAGATCTAAATTTTAACCCATAACTTTGTTATTGCTTTGTTTTGGTGGTGAAGCATGGCTTGCCTGGTAGACCAGGTGTGAAGGATCTATACGCTAATAGCAAAAGAACAGAAAGGAGCATGAATAAGTATATGGCATTACTTTCCAGTAACAACTCTTTTAATGCCACTTCATAATAAAAGTCACTACGTAGGTTATAAATTTAGTGTCACCGCTGGCTGCAAGATTGCTTTGGCTAAAGTTCCTTTTTCCATCAAAATGTGTGATACCTCAAAAATAAAGTAAAAAGGAAACCCAAATGAATGCAGTGGATTTTTTTTTTACTAATGGAGAAGAAAAAAAAAAGACATGGCAGTGATATTCTATGACCTTCATAACAAATTACCACTCTATTGTACACCTGAAACTAATATAACAAATATATAATTATATCCCAACTAAAAAAATTATTTGTTATAAAACAACAAAATAAAAAGATTAATAAATCAGGTATTTATAGAAGTTCAAATGTACAAGCAGCAAGATTTTTATTTTCATTTGCTAACTCTACCAATATCCATGAGGACAGTACATCCTCACTATAATTCTATTTCTTTAAATGTATGTAAAAGGAGATGTGGTAAAATCAGGTATTGCATCTCTGGAGAATTTTTTTAGTAGTCAAAAAATACAGGCTGCATCAAGGGTTCCCTTGTCACAATGTTTTCTTTAACATTTCTGTTTTCTCCTAATAATACCCATTCTAGCAGGTATAAAGTGGTATTTGTGGTTTTCATTTGCTTTTTCTTTATAGCGAGCGAAGTTCAGCATCTTTTCACATTCTCTTGGCCATTTGTATGTCTTTTGGGGAAAAGTATCTGCTCAGGTCCTCTGTCTATTTTTCAATTGGGCTTTGTTGTTGTTGTTATTGAATTCCATGAGTTAATTATAGAATCGTACACCTGAAACTTATGTAATATTATTAGCCAATGTTACTCTAATAAATGTAATTTTTAAAAAGAGCCAAAAATAAAATGAGACCTTTGCAGGACAATTTGGAGCCATTTGGTCCTGCCTATTTGTCATGATCACACTGTAGAAGAACACAATTTCTTCAGCTGATGTGTGTAAACTTTTAGAAAAAATGGTTCTTTAAATTCAATTTTCTCTCTAAATAGTATATCCTAGGTTGATCATATTTAGCCTGAGAACAGATGCAGGCAATTACATGTTTTGATTCTTAAACATCAGTGCTTGTTAAGCTTAAGAATCTGTGGACTGACAATAATGCAGGATAACTTAACTTCTCTTCTTCCAGTTTCTTCTGGGGTGAGGCCTCCATGTTCTGCAAAAAAAGGGGGAAAAAGACAGAATAAGCAGTGGAGCTGATAATGTCTCTAAGAAGCTAAAGCAAGATTTGTTAAAGATGAGCTATAATGCAGAAAATCTGCTAGCAGAAAATTGGAAGTTGATCGTAGATACAAACCTGGTTTTTACCGTACCTTGAAAAGAGAACTCTGGAAAGTTGAATGTTGCATTAAGTAGTTGATGCAAAAACAAATTAAAATAAGCCTTGAGAAGTGACAAATAGGTTTGTAAACACAGTCATGCACAATGGGAGAACTGTGTAAAACCCTGTGGTGTGATCAAATTTTAACAGCCACACTGGCTGCCTTTGAAAGTTCACATCGCTATATTAGTATTGCACTTTAATGAAATGGGGTTGTTGAAGATTACCTCCACCATACCAACAAATGATAAAATGTTCTTTGCTTTATGGGTTATAAACATGAGGAAAAATAAGGGTGCAAAGAATATTCATTTCCATCAAAAAGCCATAAATAATAGGACATCAAGAAAAAGAAAGTAAAATTCACTAGATTTTCAGGAATCATTAGGCTTTAATCTAAATTATTAAGACAAATCTAAGTCAATAAATAGTTGTCACACTCATCAGAATTTTCAAGTAAGGAATTTTTAAAAAGACTTTAATTATTTTTATAGAGAGGGAAAGGGAGGGAAGAGAAGGAGAGAAACAACAATGTGTGGTTGTCTCTTGTGTGTCTCCAACTGGGGACCTGGCCTGCACCCTAGGCATGTGCCCTGACTAGGAATCGAACCTCTGATATGAAGGTGCCAGTAAGAAAATAAACAGCTTAGTTTAAAGTAAATCTTCAATTGGCATAGCATACCCACAGAGCCATTTAAGGACATTTGTGTTGTTTCCACTTTTTGGAAAGAGACATTTTTGGGTGTGACAGAAGTAGTCTACGTCCTGATCATGATGGTGGTTACAAATGACTATGCATTTATTAAAACAAATAAATCTCTATACCTAAAACAAGGAATTTTATTATCTGTAAACTGAAAAGATACATAGCAATTCAGTAAGAGAGCCTTTGAACAATGGATTCAGATAAAAGACAAAAACTTGAAGGCTTGCTTATAATTTTTATAATCACAAATACTCAAGATTAAGTGAAATTTTCCATCATGTAAATGACAAGCTTTTCAGTTTTTATCTGTTTGTATATTATGGCCAATAAATGCACCTTTTGCAAGTGTGTGACCTTGAACATCTAGCTCCAATTGATTCCGATCTTCAGTTCATTCACATGGTTTCCTGGTGCTGTGTTATAGAGCATATGCAACTCCACGCCCTCCACCCGCATGGGTGTACAGTTAAGGACTCTGCCTTTAGAAATATAGGGCTTTGAGATAGCCATATTGAATTCTTAATAGTTAGGTAATGGTCAATTGCAATGAAAATATAACAGTTTCCACGAGATTTAAGAAATGCACCTATGCAAAGTAGTTTTCAATTGTAGAAAATGCACTGTATCTAGCTGAATTTTTGGCTAGTTAGCTTATAAAATTGGGGATGGATCTGGATATCGCTCAATACTCCCTTGGTGATCTGAAGGCACCTGACCCTCTGGCCTGCAAGAGGGTGTCGTTGCCTCCATGTCAGATAGTTTAACCAACTTTGCACTGAACTCAGACAAGTCATGAGAGAACAACACTTCTGACCAAAAGAAAAACAAAATGTTCTGTGGGAGAAGGTGACTAAACACCAACATAGAAACACTTCCTTAAGCCTGTGCCAGCTGGAATGGTGTTTTGCGACTTACTTTTAACAGATGTTAAGCAAATGATGCTGTTCACTGGTTCATTTCAATATTTGAGCCAAATAAAAATATGTTTATATGTCTATTTATATCTGTTTATATTTCAAAATGAATTATTTCTCTTTTATGGACTTAAGCCAGTACACAATTCTTCTTCTCCAGGGCCTGTCCTTTTTCAGTCAACACCACTCGGGAATTAGCAAGAAGGAAGAAAGGGTAAAGGGATGACTACTGATTAATTAAGAAAGCCTGTCAGGCAACTCATTCTCAAACTCCCTTTGTTAACAATCTTATATGAGGAGTTTTCATTTAATTTTTATCAGTATGGGAAAAGGAAGACAAGAAATTTAAAAAGATTGTAGTTAATGTTTGGAGAGTCCCATAAGGATCGCTTTGTTTCTTCTGATGCTAAAGGTGGTATATTAAGAAAGAAAGTCCAGTCTTCATATATTTGAACCCATGTTAATATATATTACCTAGTAAATGCTAAACTTTCACTAACTTTTCAAAGCAATTAAAATTGATTTTAACATTGACATTTAACATCAATAGAGAAAGATCATGGTGGGAAGGGAGGTTGCTTATTGGGCCTATTTTTCTAAGTAAACAAAAAACCCTGAAAAAAAGACATTTAAAAAATTCTGTAAGAAACTGGCAATGTTTTATAGGTTTACGATTTATTTAAACATTGAGGGGAAGAGGCTCTGACGGATGAACCTAACTACTAGGGAGCCTTATAGCAGAATTGTGAAATAGTCTGTATTTAAAGATGGGTCACAACATTCAACTCAACAGATTTGTCTTAGCCAGGAAATTTTGTGCCAGCTAATGACAGCCTAGAGCTGGAATGTTGGATTAATTCTCCCTGAATATGTTCTAGCTAAGAAAATCTTAAAACTCAAAGTATTGCCAGAAATACTTTCAACAGTAAAGGAGAGCTAAATATTAATGAGTTCTTTAGTTTCACAAGTACTTGGAAAACAGCAATAATTTGTTTTCAAAAACCAAATCCAAAAGGCTGTTATTAAGAAGGAAAAGTGAGGCATTTTCATAACGGGTTCCAAAAGACCGGAGCTACAGCCAAATGTTATACCTACAGTCTCATTAAAAAACCCGAATTTAAAAGCCTGGATAAGTTTGTGTTTTCAAGGATTACTTGTACTAAATTTTGTTTTGGCCTTAAATCAACATAGCGGGATGTTCCAAGCCATTAAACCAAAGCACCATAGACACACATCCCGTTCTGAGAAAACGATATTGCCAAATTTAAAACTCAGGTTGGCAGCAGCTGCGAAGTGACCGGTGAGGCCACTGGAGAGTGGACATCTTAAATGCACTACTGGGCTCGTTTAAAATGGTTTCGCTCGAGAACCACAAGCTCCCGCACTATCCATAAATAATTTACTTTTACAATTTGCTGTAAAATAAGTAACAAATTAAGATTTTCCCAATCTGGCAGAAACGGACTTGGAGACAAGAACTAATGTCTAAAGTGAACCAGAAAAGCCTTGAATTAGGGAGCAGGACAGGGACCGATGACCCGCTATATTGACCAGCATCTGTATTTTTCCAGCGTAGCACAGTCCCTGGTCTCCACATCTGCTTCTGCAAGAACTGTAAAATCTTAATTGAGTAACTAAAAGCTTCACTGTATCAACCCTCAAAGATTTTGCCACCAAAACACCTTAAATAGTAGGGTTTAAAATGATGAATTTGATATCCATCTGAAGCATCCTAAGTATATTAAGGTAAGTTTGGATGTTAGACTGGGGGTAGTTTGTGAATTAACTCCTATTAAGTGTTATTCTGTAAGAAAAAGTAAGTAATCACAGAAGATCTTGAAAGGATGGCTTCGGGAGTAAAAATATCAAGTTGTTTCTTGACTCTCCCAAGTACCTTTCAATTAAATGAGCCACTTTGCTGTAAGCACTCAGACTTCTTCTATTAGGTCAGTTCTGTCTATCTACTGTGTGATGTAAATATACATGCAATCATTGCTATACACTTTTAAGTGGATTATAAGAATAGATATTGGTGCCTTTTACAGGAACATTTGAATAATCATCAAATTACTGCATAGAGTCTTGCAAGACTCTTTCATTTTTTCATGTATCAGTTTATTCATTCATTCACTTATATCCCCACTTTACTTCCCTTGCCTTCCACTCATATAGCTTCCTATGTATTTGGTATGGAACTTTTTGTTTGTATGGATTCTTATGAAATATGTATTTTTGTTTTGTATTATTCAACTCTCTGTGTTCTAAATTTCTGTTCGAATCTCCATAGCCCAGCAGGATCATTATGGTGTTCTACAAAATAAAATAAAATACATATAATTTCAGAAACGCCTTCCTTGCTTCCCTTCACATAGGCACATCTCTATCTCAATATTTTAGTTTCAAATTTCCCAAAATCCTCTGATTCCTGTTCTTTTTCCATTGGTTCTTATGTTATTCAGTCTTTTTGCTGCTTTTGTACTGTCAAATTCCTGACCCCTTCAAGTATCTATGACTAATGAGCAGTGCATTGTAGAGCAGAGACTACTGGGAGTTTTCATTCTCTCTGTGTGCTCTATCATGCCATTTCAATAGAAAATATATATATACAGTTAGCAATTTATATGTCAAGCCAACCACAAAAAAATATTTCACCTAAGATACATCCACATGACTATTCTTTCTGAATAGAATATACTGCCTAAATATGACTTTTGGGTTGTCCTGGGGACTTACCTATCAGGTACAAAACTGTTTCTGTGGCAAAATGCCTCCTAAATTTCAAACAAATGAAGTTTGGAACTCAATTTAATGGTGAGCTTTGTTCTCTGGTTAGCCCATGCATTTCACTCCAGTGCAAACTATTTTCTAAGCCCACTGGTGAACTTTATTCTTCGATAAATGTTTCATGAGATGTTTCAGTAAGACAAGAGACATTCCTTGCCTAGGGATTTGACTATAACAAAAAAGGGCAGAAACTAACTCCCTAAATTACGTTCTCTGGAGCGATGGATATGTTGGCATATACATCAGCATTCAATAAAATTTCGATTATTCATATGCTTTAGGGGCCCAGGGCTTGATGGACAATTTTCATACAACCACAAGTAACATAATTTTCAACAGTTACATTAACTCTTGTGTCATTTTAGAGCTTTGGGACTCGTGATTCATGATTAATTAAGCCTCATAGCACCTTGAGACCTATTCTCTAAATTACCTGCAAGAAACTTAAAGAAAAGCATGAAAATTGAAGTAACATTTTCAAAGTTTCACTGAGAGACAGGATTATTGCAATTACCCAAACAAGTCCAAACGAATCCCACTTCAAAGCGTAGACTGGCAGCACCATGCAGGGTCTGTGAAGATATCATTGTGCCAAACATATGCGAGGGGGCGTCACAAACTGGGAGACAGGAAGACATTTTGCCAGAATCTTTTTGGCACCAAGAATAAAAAAGTTGGCGATCGTAGTCCTTCGTCTGCTGTTGTTCTCAGGTGGTCAGCTTCTTTCCATGAGGCAGTTTGTGTCTGTGATTAAGGAGCTGCTAATTAAGAAGCGGAATAAGTTAAATTGCATGGGTGACACCAGAAGGTGGGAGGTACCCGGTGAACATCCAGGTCCTGTTTTAAGCTGTCCCCTTTACAGCTAACAGATTCGGATGTTCTGCTTCCAGGCAAACATCCTCTTCAGTGCGGAGAGCTGCCATGTACTGAGTACTAGCAGAGGGTCTTGAGAATTCTGTATCTGCGTTTGAAAAATGTGCACAAAATCTGTTTCTTAGCTGTGTGAACATCAGAAACTATGCTTCCTTTAACCAAAACAAATGTATTGGCAGTGACCAGAGGGGAGTGGGGAGGGGGAGAAGGGGACAATGAACGAGTGTAAATGACCCATGGACATGGACAACATGTGGAGCTTGACTGTGGGAGCGGTGATAGCGTGGGTGGGGAAGAGGAGAACAATGGGGAAAAAATGGAAAAAAATGTATTATGTGTGTTCTAAACAAGGTACTCAATGATAAAGTTCTTGGTGCTTTGTTTTCTTGAATATGTGTAAATAGCTCAATAATTTTAGGTGACCATGCTTATCCCAGGTTTCTACAGAAGCAAAGGACACAATAAAAGGGGGTGACCAGAGACAGTGTCGTGACAGGGTATGCATGAGCAGGATGAAACGGAAGCAGTGAAGTGTGATCCTGTAGCCTGGGCTGGCCACAACAGGGAGATTTTACCGTGGCTAGGACTGGTTGGCCGTGGAAACCCTCGGACAGGGGAAGCTATGGCTGTAAGAGCAGCCACTGCCAACCCCTGGCTGGCAAAGGGTCTGCTGGGAAAGCAATACTCTACCCCATTTACCTTTCTTCATGCTTCTCCCAGTTGTGTTTCCCACCGGCAACCGAAAGTCGAAAGGAAAGGTAGCCGGCTGCCTGCGGTCCACACATATGAGCACCTCAGGGCACGCAGAAGGACAGCACTTGCAGAAGACATCACTGAAACATTGAGCCCAGTCCATCCCTTTCTGCCCTTCAGCTTCTATCCTTTAACTGAATGAAAAGGAAAATGTAGCCCAAACACAAGGGGCACACCAAGTCCAATCAGCTACCGTAGCATTGCAAGACAAAATCATTTCAGGTACATTCCCACCTGAAATCTTAAACTACTAGCTCTTCTGAGGTAGATGGAAGGGGTGATTAATCTAACACATTGATGACATGTTAACAGCTCTTCCCATGGCTGTTTCTGCAGCTTGTTACAGGGTCTTAAGTGATCATCATCACCTTCTTTTTTTATGACCCATTCTATAGTTCATTACCTTCTGCCAACATCTTGGCTAGAGAGTCTCTTCACCTGGTAATCATAATGTTTATTTCCACACTATCTGGGGCCTTGGTGAGTCCTGCTCTCCTTGACTGCCCACTAAACCACCTGAGTTCCAGGAGGACGCCTTCTTGCTCATCTTTTGTAGCAGCCACGTGATTTCCCCTGTAGGTTCAGCATCGTAAACCAGACCAAGAATTCCCAGCTTTCTTCTGAACAGAACCATGGCTGTGCACCTGCCGTCAGGAGGCTACTCTTGTGCACGGCGACCTTTGAAGGCATCACAGTCAAGGGTCCAGCGATGAGAAACAAACATTATTGTAGGGAGTTATCGGGTGTAAAAGTTAAAGGAGTGCTCTTTCCATTCCATGATTCCCAGACCCACGCATGTAGGCTCTGGGAAAGAGGTATTATATTTTGGCTTCAGTTTGAAGAATATAACACACCCTGTGTGACAACATCCTCATATCAAAATCTGTTTCTACCATCTGGTGTTGTAACTGAAAATTTGGCGGAATATTCTAGTATTCTATTAAAACAATTATTCCTTGGTAGTGGGACGAAGGGGCATAAAACCTTCACATCAGGTGTGTCTGTGCTCTCGCTTTCATTCCATTGCTGGAAGACGAGTCTCTTGTTCCCAGGCGACGCTGTGGCTGGCACCACGCAGCCAATGAGACACTCCGCATTTAAACAGGGTGGTTGTAGGTCCGGGAGCCAAGTCGGCAGCCGATTCTGTGTGCACGGCTGTGAACAAAACTCCTCCCCCTGCGGAATGAGCAAGGTCTAATGCAGTTGGTCTGCCGGCAGGCAACCGGCAAGTTCTCTTCGCCTGTTCTACCGAGTCAAAGGCTCACATGCTGCTTCTATCAGTGGAAGTTCGCGCACGTCAAAGCAACCGTAGCCAGGTCACCCTTAGTCAAGGCGAGTCGGTTATGATTATAATACGTATATTCTCCTTCCTTGCCATCATGGTGCTGTTTGCCTTGATCGCACTGAGCAACCATTGTAGTTGGAATGGAGGTTGACCTACATCTATGGAACGTGACAGTACGTCCATACTGTGGCCTCCCCACGGCGTATGTCCTCTGGCGGAACACATGTTTACATGCCAAGTGAATATCCTCATCTTCACTGCCCATTTTGAGAGATTTATTTACAAGTCGTTTCCTCAATTTTGTCCTCAATTATCCAATTTTGTTTTTTCCAGATCCCCGTCCAGCCAGCTAGCTCCTTCGTCTCTGCACTTGAATCAGCACAGGCCTGCGGGTCAGGCCCTCTCTATGCACCATGGGATTTCCTCCCTTCCCAGCCTGGGCCGGCTCAGACCAGGCCCGGGTGTAGTGGCTGTTCACCTCTGGTTAGGACCAGCACACCAGGAGGACCCAAATATAACCCAGAATCCCCTTTTTGCCTCCTTTAGTAACTGGTCAGAGGGAGACTAAACCACACACTCAGCACTTCATTAGTGTTTGCCAGGCCTCCTAAGGCTCTATCTGTATTTAGGAATTCATTTAAAAGTGGAATGCTGCTAGCCATACCCAGTTTTCTGGATTAGGTAATACCTAGTTAATAGATAGTAGTTCAGGGTTGCAAAGACGCTTGGGAATCCCATAACAAGGTCTTCAGTCTCAGCCAGAGACTACCAAAGTAGGAGCTAATTTTCACATGGGGAATAACTGTTAGAAAACAAGGGCACGGTCTTACTCTAAAGCCCTAGAGAGCTAAGCCCTGCCCCCCAATATTTTGGCACTTATCCGAGTTTCTACATATTATCTTGATCTACCATAAATGCTCACATTTCCAGATTCTGCTGCCTGCAAGTGCATACTCAGTGGTTTGTTCTCTGTACCTCTTGGCATGACTTTCTGGGACATCCTTTCTTGCCCAATGGGAGTAGCTACTTCAGAAGAAATGGGCCGCATTGGCAATTAAATCGCTTTTACATCTACTGCGCTGCAGTGATGTAAACAACAGATTGCAACACAAATGGCTTTGAAAGGCACAGTGTAAATTTCAAGGAAAAGTAAGAACCAGACTAAAATCTACAATATAATGCTGCTTTAATAAATTAAGAATGCACTGGCTGGTATGGCTCAGTGGATTGAGCACCAGACTGAGAACCAAAGGGTCGCTGGTTCAATTCCCAGTCAGGGCACATGCCTGGGTTGCGGGCCAGGTCCCCAGTTGGGGGCATGCGAGAGGCAACCACACATTGATCTTTCTCTCCCTCTCCTTCCCTCTTTCTAGAAATAAATAAATAAATAAGTAAGTAAAATCTTTATAAATAAAAGAAATTAAAAATATATTTACACAAAATGATGCCCATTTTGCAAGCACACATATTAAAATAAAGTGAAGAAATGAATGGATTGACGAATGAAGCAAGAGAAAGACCTTAGCTAGACTAATTAAAAAATATGCCTTAAAATGAAGTGTATGATCAATTTAAGCTTATGGATGTAGGGAGAGTATTTTATTCTTTTTGTTTTTGTTTTTGTTTTTAAGTTTTATTGGCAGTGGTGAAGACTGAAATAAATGGAAACCATAGGATTATTTTAAGGACATTCAATCGCAGAAGCAAAGAATCAGTTATAAATGTCTAGCAAGCACTAAATATACATACACAGCTCCAACAGAATGGTAAGAATTTTTAAATATCTTTTTGATCAATGACAATAGTTTTAGCCATATATAATCAATAGTATTCTAAGGATCAGAAGAGTTTACTGAGGTCTTACTAATTTCTGTGCACTCACACATAGTCCAGCATTTATAAAAGGTAATTCACAGGCTTGACCCAGGGTCTCGCATTAATGGGCGATTACTCAGAATGTCATCTTAATTCAGACAAAATTCATATTCGGTGCCATTGTAAAACCAACCACTTTGCCTCTCTCTGAGATTCCTCCTGTCAAGATGATAATGATGCTTTAAGAATTGCTTTGGAAAATTTTGCTTAAATTCTAAAGTGTAACTAATGAGAAGAAATAGTCTGATGTTGAGCAATCCAACGAGTTTTTAACCACTTGAATGAATTTGATGATGAAAGCACTTACTGTTATTCCTGATTTATCCACATTGATTGAAGATAATTTTTTTCATAAAATGAGCTTTCAGTACTAATTTGCCAACATATCAAAGTTCTCACACCATATCTTTGAGACATTGACAATGTTGCATATAATTATACAGGTTGCGAACAAAATTATTGCATTTATTAACTGTTTGAGTGGAATGATAATTCCCTACGGGAGAAGCTGAATTTGAATTCTGTTTTCTGAATTGATGACTATGACAGTTTGATTGCTATATGAGATTTGGGTTTGTAATCAAATATTTCAATTTCATTTACATAGTCGGTGGGACTATGTAAATGGGAACTAAGAAAAGTCCTGTAGAGAACCAGTGATGTCCCTCTAAAGACAGTTCAAGAACCCTAATAAATGACCCATTTTGATGTTTCCACTGTAGTGTCACATTCACATGCAATGTAGAGATTTTATCTTCTATCAAACATGATAAACTGTCAACTAAAATGTTTAATCACAGGATTCATAAAGTATGAACTTTAGCACTCAATAAAGTAGGCAAAGTGATCTTTTTAAAAAGATATACAGCCCTGGGTGGTGTAGCTCAAATATCAAATATGTGAGCGAAGCTGTTCTATACATTCTGTACCAGCACCTCTGTCAGCTCCATGTTACAGGGAGCAGAAGATTCTTCTTGACCAAACTCTCTTCAGGCTCCTCTGAGCGTTCTTTCTGAATAGATCTCAACCTTTGCCAATCAAGACAGCAGACGCTCAAAACATGATTTTATCCACCTCCCACAGTACTTAAGAGGCCTGAGCACTAACATACTTTCTAATAGCTCAAGAGTGCCAAAATAACTTGTTCCAGCCAATATTTGAAATAGGTCCCCTGTGTCCCAATCTCTGTGGAAGGTGGGAGCCTCACTTCAGTAAGCAACAGGCAACAAATCCTGATGTGTTTCACATGAATCAGACCCCTCTCTACGTTTTGTGAGTTTCCACTTCTCTGACCCTGGTCAAGCCTTCTATGGTCCACCTCATTCTTTCTTTAAAATCCATCCACCTCTACACAGATCAAATTTGAGTTCAGCTCACGCATAGTAATATACACTATTATGTACATTTTCCCTCGGTTATCTCATCCAGTCCCATAACTGCAAATACAATTTGTTCAGTATCTCTTTCTTTACTCAGAAAGTACAACTACTACTTAACCCAAGGTTTCCACTTTCATGTGTAATCGATATCTGAAACTCAACAATTCTAAGACAGAACTATAATTTCACTTTCTTATTGGTACTTCAAAATATTTTTTATCTCAGTGAATGAGAATCTTTTCCTACATCTACACTTGTACCTCTAGAAGAGATGTCCACATAGTAGAGTTATCTTTACAAAAATTATATCATACTCCCTTCCCTACTTAATACTCTACAAGAGAGTCCCATTATATTCAGAATAACATCCAATAATTAAATATATACTTCCTTTCTCTCCTTGCTGCCTTAAATTCCAGCTGGAATAGGTTTTCCAGGAAGCTGTTTCAGGGCTTTACAATTTTTTCATTCTGTTGCTTAGAATCCTCTTTAACTCAAGCTTTATACGGTTGATTTCTTGTCATCATTTAAATCAAAACTCAAAAGTCAACTCTTCAGGCATATTTTCTCTCCAATACCACACAAATGCCTTAGTGGCTCTGCTACCCAGCCAGCTAATCTCTGTTAATTTTTTTCTTTAAAATATTCAGTTACTTAAATTATTTTACAGATTGATTTTTCTCCACTAGAATACACATTGTCTAAACAATGAGCTGTACTTTGTTTTATTCTCAGCTGCAGGCATTAAACTAGACACATAGTAAGGATTCACATGTATTGACTGGTTGACAGAGTAAAGTAACACATACAGAGAAATGTAGATTCACATCATACATATGTTGCAAAGTGATCTTTGCAAATTTCTATTTTTTCATTAATAAATCATAAACAATAACCATGCTCACATTTTAGGGTTTTTCCTGCAGGTTAAATAATAAAATGCATGCGATAGTGCTTGTAAGAATGCTTAGTACATATTTAGAACTCTATAAGTTACAAAAATAACCTAAGTTTTACATGAATTATATTCATGCATGTTGCTAATTAGAACGAACCACCTCAGATGGTCTGAGTTTTCACTTATTATATTAGAAAAATTTACTCATCAGTTCTTTGAATATCAAAGCATGCAACATTTGAAATATATGTATTGGGTTGAAATATATTAAATGTAAATAAGTTCATAAGCTTGAACAGAAATACTTTTAGCCAAGATGAACCCCAATTTCAATTTTCCATAATCATATCTTTGCTAATTTCATGACTCTACATTGATTTATATAGAGAGAAAGATTATATATTTGCAGTAAGTAAATGAGGGTTAAATAGTTTAGCAATTAGCTAAATTATGTATAATTTCTGTAACAAATCACATTCTACACTCCGAAATGTGGTTCATTTGAAAGCTTAATGCTATATCTTCCCTATACATAGTTTTGCTGTAGAGAGATGATGAGAGGATTCCACCTTGATCTATATGACATTTTTCAAGATTAAAATATATAACAAGCTAGAGCAAAAGAAAATCACTAGTGGAGCTACATTATTTGGACATAGTCCTAATGTAAGCTGCCATTAGAAACTGTATTAGTCATTGTTGCTTGCTGGTACTATAAAAAGGTCTTAAGAATGAATGACCACAGAGGCAAAGAGAAATCCAACAAGGGTGAAAATTGACTTTGTTATTCCCCACTGATGAATATTCATATTTTTCTCAATGGCTCACAATAGGTCTAATAGAGAAACAGGAGAGTTAGTGTGAGATAAAGTGTGAAATAAAACAGTAAGTTTAAGTAAATGACAAACTTTCTTTTTAATTACAATACTTTGGGACATTATAGAGTCAAATCATGTGAAATGTATGCCATCCTAATACTTTGAAGTGTGAGCACTGTTCTAATGAACCTGTCTTCCTGCACTTGAGAGTAATCTGCGCTTCCTTTGTAAATGTTATGTTCTAAGTGTGTACATTCTATATTAGAGAGACGTGAAGGCGCAATTTCACTTTTATATCTAGGTGCGTGAATCTTGATTGGATCATTTCTAAAGGTTATACCCAACAATTGTGGGCAAAGCAGGGTAGCCCAGAACATTGTGGTATCTGGGAAGTCAATGTTAGGTCCATTTGGTTTGCTCTTGTGTGTTTTTTTTTTTTTCTCTTTGAATCCTGACCTGAGGACATTTTTGCATTGTTTTTAGAGGGAGACAAAGGGAGAGGAAGAAAACACATGCAGCCTTTGGTTACAGGATGATGCTCCAATCAACGGCGCGGCGCCGGCCGGCAGGGCAATCAGCCCTGCAGGGGACGGAAGCGGGGCTGCGGGCTGCGGGCTGTGCGCTGCGTGGTTCCGCGCTCGCTGTGCTCCCCGCGCTCCCCGCTGAACGCGCGGACGGGGGGCCAACTGCACCTCATTCCTTCCGCTCACAAGGAAGCTTTACCGATGTAAAAAATCGTTTAAATGTACCTTACAAGCAATGACGATTCATTTCGAATCGGGAGACCTTCAAACCAAACATAACACTCTTTTCACAATTCTTTCTTTTGGTCTGGTGAAGAGATAGAATAATTTAAAGAAGCCAAATTAGAAACTCAGTTCCTAATTAACATTTAATTTGATTGATTCAGATGGACCACATTCATTGCCACACGTGCATTAAATAATTAAGCAGCTTGCCACTATGGCCTTTTTACAAGTTTTAAGAAAAGAAAATGACGTTTAAATACAACCTCAATTGTGACATTAAGACCATTAAAATCAAGCATAGAAAACATTGTTAAAACACTTGGAATACGAAGAAGCATCTAGCTTCATTAACACACACGCACACACACACACACGCACACACACACTTTTGTAGTTCTTCATCAGAGCTGAACACATAATTTCTTTTTCATTGGAGTTTTCCTGCGTATAGGCAATTAAAAACTGTTTAACATCAACACTGTAGGGAAAATAAAATAAATTTCTGGTCCTCAAAGGAAATAGGCAATTTAGAAAGGGATAAAGTAGGCTTTGTTGATCCAAAACAATTTAGGATATGTGTTCTCAAAATGCTGTTGGATGGAATCATAATCATTTCGAGCTGATTATCAACAATGTTAACGTAAAAGCTACAAAACTAGCTTGCAGTTAGTTTTCATTACAAGATGCTGTCCCACTCCCGACTAGGCAAGTCATGCTCAAATGCACTTTCGGAACCAAACCTTATTGTGTGGAAATTCCATGTTTAGACAGAGCATTTATTGTGTAGGAAGAGTTTAGACATGGCTTCTAAATCTACCCCATTCATTTTCTCTCTAATAATGAACATATATTGTAAATATTTGATACATGATGAAGAAAAGAATTAAACTGTAAATCAATAAGAAAATTTGTAACATCCCACTGGATAAAAATGAACCAAGGACTTGATCACTTGACTAATAAAAAAAATACAAAATTAAAATAAATACATAGAAACAGTATTCTCGTTTACACAAAATCAAGTAAATCTATTTTTATAATAATATACTATCATTAACCAATTACTAAAGTGTAAATTAAAATTTGCAATGTTGCTAAAGGCTCAGAAACAGGCATGTTCTCTTAAATTGGCTTCCAAATGTAAATTATTAAAACATTTTAAACAGAATAATTTGTTATAAATGAATATTAAAATAGATGAATGAATGGACAAGTAAAGAGAGAGAAAGGTAAGTGGCTAATCAGGTGTAAAAATAAAGAGTATGTCCACTTTCCATAGCATTGAGTATAATATATTCTGGAATAAATTTAGTCAAAGCAGTTTAAAATTCATAATTTGAAACTGTAAAATAATATCAAAATAAATTAACTAACTCAATAAATTGAAATAAATCCAAAATTATGGTTAGGAAATAACATTTTAAAGATGGCAATCTTCCCCAATTGATTTACAGATTCAACACAACCTTTACTATACTCCCAATTAACTTCCTTGTAGAAATTGATGAGCCAATTTTAAAGTTCACTTTGAAATGTTACTGGCGTAGAATATACAAAATAATTTTTTTAAAAAGGTTTGAAGGCTTACATTTCCCCACTTCAAAACTTATTAAAAAGCTGCAATAATCAGAAATGTGCTACTGGCATAAATATAGACAGATCGATTGAATAAAATTGAAAATCTACAAATAAACCTCATTTTACAATCAATTGATTTTGACAAAATTTGCAAGACAATTCAATAGGGAAAACAGTCTTTTGGTTAGCTGACTAGAGGTTTATAAATTTACTTTTCTTTGCCAAGAACCAGCATTTAATTTTATTGATTTTGTCTATTAATTTTCTGTTTTCAATTTCATTGGTTTCTACCCTTATTTTTATTTCTTTCCTTTTATTCTAGTTTCCTACTATGGAAGCTTGGGTGATTGATTGTAGATATATTTCTCTAACACATGCACATAAAGTTATAAATTTCCCTCTAAGAATTTTTTTACATTGCACAAATTTTTATAAGTTGTATTTTCATATGCATTGATTTTAAACTATTTTTTATTTATTTTTAAATTAAAAAAAAAAACTATTTTATCTATTTTTTTCAGAGAGAGAAGAAAAGAGGGAGAGAAACATTAATGTGTTGTTGCCCCTCACCTGCCTCCATCCACAGACCTGGCTGGAGACCTGACTCGCAACCTGGGTATGTGCCCTGGCTGGGAATCAAACCAGTGACCTTTAGGTTCGCAGGCCAGCACCCTATCCACTGTGCCACTAGTCAGGGCCAATTTTAAACTGTTTTTGAAAAACTTAAGACTTGTTTTAGATTAAGAAGATTTGTATGATTTAGAAGGGTATTTTCTTATTCTCCAAGTATTTTGGGATTTTGTAGCTATTTATGTTAATGATTTCTGGTTGAATTTCATAGTGGATTTGAAAGCATAGTTTGAATGATGTCTGTTATTTTAAATCTGTTAAGATTTTTTTTTTAATGCTATTTTTTAAAGATTTTTTATTTCATTATTTTTAGAAAGAGGGGAAGGGAGAGAGGCAGAGAGGGAGAGAGACATCAATGTATGGTTGCGTTTCACCTGCCTCCAGCCACAGACCTGACTGGAGACCTGGTTTGCAACCTGGTTATGTGCCCTGGCTGGGGAATTGAACCTGCAACCTTCGGGTTCACAGGCCAGTGCCTTACCCACTGTGCTACCAGCCAGGGCTAGATGTTTTTTTTATGGCTCAGAATTCACTCTTTCTTGGGGAGTGTTTCCTTTGAGGTTGAAAAGAAAGTACATTCTACTGTGGCTGTGGAAATTATTCTATAAATGTACATGAGATCCAAGAGATTGATGACGCTGTTCGGTTTAAATATATTTTTAATGATTTTCTGCCTACTGGATCTGTCAATTGCTGATAAGAGGGCTTGTTGAAGTCACCAACTAGAATTGTGAATGTCTCCATTTTCCCTTGCAGTTTATCAGTTTTTGCCTTGTGTATGTATTTTATTTTTAATTAAATTTATGGGGATGACATTGGTTAATGGGGCCATATAAGTTTTAAGTGTACAATTCAATGACACTAGATTTGTGTATTGCATTGTGTGTTTATGACATAAAGTACAATCTCTTACTGTCACCATGTACTTGATCCCTTTTATCCTCCATTCCTCTTTCCCCTGGCCTATGAGTTTTGGGTTTGCCTGTTTGTCTTATTTATTCATTTGTTCCTTTCAGTTTTACATCCCATATGCAAGTGAAATCATGTGGTTCTTCACTTTTTCCATCTGACTTAATTTGCTCAGCACGATATTCTCAATATCTATATATGCTATCGCAAATGACAGTCTTTCATCTTTTCTTATGGCTGAGTAGTTTCCGTTGTATATATGTACTACATGTCTTTTTGTTAGGTATATTTACATCCAGGATGGTTATATTTTAGAGAACTAATTACTTTATTGTTGTATAATGTACCTCTTTATAGCTAATAATAACCCTTGATCTGAAGTCTACTTTGTCTGTGATTAATAGAGCTACTCCAACTTTGGGGGGATTGTTTTGTAGACAACATGTAGCTGTCTTTTTTTTTTTTCTTAATCTAATCTGATAGTACTGATCTTATCATTGGTGTATTTATACCATTCTTATTTAAAATTATTCTTGACATGGTCAGGTTAAAAGGTACCTTCTTTGTCACTGTTTTTTAATCGTTGCCCTTATTAAATTTTTTGTCTTCCCCTCTTTTTCTGCTTTTGTTGTTTTAACTGAACATTTTATATAATTTATGATGCCATTTCCTTTCTTAACATAACAATTAATTTTTACTTTCTTTTAGTGGCTCCTCTACAGTTTGCAATATACATTTACAACTAATCTGTGTCTACTTTCAATTATACTGCACCGCTTCATGAATACTGCAGGTATTACCAATTCAATTGGTAGGGTATTACCAATTCTTCCTACTGATCCTTTATGACATTTCTGTCTTATTTTTCACTTATCCATGAACTTCAGTCATCTAATATATTGTTGCTATTATTTTGAACATGCTGTTGTATGTTAGATATGTTTAAAAAGATTATATTTGCCTTCATTTATTTCATTTTCAATTCTCTGCCCTTTATGTAGATCCAAATTTTAGACCCATGTCATTTTCTTTCTCTTGAAAGAACAAATTTTAACATTTCTTGCAAAGCAGGTCTACCTGCAACAAATCCCCTGGTTTTGTTTGTCTTTCAAAGTCTATTTCGCCATCCATTTTGAAGAATAATGTCATTAGATATATAATTTTAGGTAGTTTTTTCTATTTAAGTATGAACATTTAAATATTTCACATTATTCTCTTCTTGCTTCTATGGTTTCTGGAAAGAAATCCAATGTGATTCTTACCCTTGTTCCTTTATGAACAAGTTGCCCCCCCCCCCTTCTGACTTCTTTCAAGACATTTTTTTCTTTAGCTATGGATTTGTACAGATTAAATATGACATACTTGGGTGTAGAATACTAGGTGCTTATCTTGCCTTGTATTATCTGAGCACAGGCATCTTAATCTGTGCTTTGTTATCTTTCATTTTTGAAAATTCCCATCTGTTACCACTTCATATATTCCTTTTGTTTTTCTCTCTTTCTTCTCTTGGAATGCCCATTATTCATATGTTACCCCATTTGTGATATCTTACACTTTCCAGATGTTTTCTTTTTCATTTTTTAAAACTTTACTTTTCCATTGGGAATGTTTCTATTGAACTACCATCAAACTCATGGATTCCAGAACCAACTCCATTACGCTAATGAACCCATCAGATGCCTTCTTCATTTCTGTTACAGTATTTGTGACTGCTAATATGTCATTTGGATTACCATTAGAGTTCCCATAGTTCTGATTACATTTCCAATGTCTTTTATGTTGTCTACTTTTTCCATTAGAAGCTTTAATATATTATTGTTATAGGTGTGTGTATTTAAATTTCCTGTACTGATAATTTCAGTGATGTGGCTAGTCCTGGGTCAAGTTCCTATGTTTGCTTTGCTTTTTCAGACTGTCTTTTTGGCTTTTTATCACACCTTGTAATTTTTTTCTTGAAAGCTAGACATGATGTATCAGAAAATTGAAACTGTGGTAAATCGGCTATTAATGTTAGGTTTTTATGTTTATGTAACGAGTAGTGAAGTTGTGTAGATAGGCTGATGTAGCTGTAGTTGTCAGAAGTTCGAATTTCCTCTGATTTCTGTTGCCTCTGCATTTTTGATTCTCTCTAGAGCTTACTTCCTAAATAAAATCTGAGCCTTGAGGTCCACTCATTTGTAATTTCGGGTTATCAGAGAGGAGCTTTATTCAAGTGGTGCTAAACTGTAAGAGGGGAGTGCAGAAGTAATCTGTATTCTTATGAATAAGTCTCAGACCTTTAGTGAGCCTATGGCCTGATTGTAACCATCACCACTACATCTCAGCTGTTTTAGTTCCTTAAATGAGACTGGAACGCTTGAGGGGACTGGACTGTAGGGACCCTAGGTCAAAGATTAGAGGGGTCTTTACTTGAGCATTTGCTTCCTTGAGGTTGGTTAGACTCTAAACCCAAGTCAAGTAAGTGCGATTAAATTATTTTCCCTTGAGGACATACTCTTTAAGCATAATACAATGTTCTGGGCATACGAGGTCTGTCCAGAAAGTCTTGAGCTAATATCAATATAAAAACAGGTTGAACAGCTGATACTTTCGGGACAGACCTCAGATGTCAACATGCTGATTTTTTTTTTCTTCCTCTTGTCAAAAGTGGGAAGTAGTATTTATGTGACCATCACAGTGAAAATCTAGTAGGAAACTGAAATAAAGATCACAAACTAATAGTCCCATTCAGAGGGAAGATTGAACAGCAGGACCCAGTGATTTTTCAACCTTTCAAGGTGGTCCCAATAATTGTTTCTACTCCCAGGAAGATGGGATTCCTGTGTCTGTCTGTCTCTCCAGTTTGCAAAGTGGCTGTCTGCCCCGTGACCCCAATTCTCTGACGTTCAATTTGTTTAGCTTTTTGTTGTAGGCTTAAAGAATGACAACTTCCAAATTACTTTTTGTAAAACTAGAAACTGAATTAGCTCTGCTTTGAGACTGTTGAGTTTATATATCTTTGAGACATCTATGGAGTGCTTAGTTTTAGACCATGAGAGAAATCAAGGTTTAGTTGAGTCATAAATTTGGTCATATTGTATTTTTAATCTTCAAAAAAAAAATCATTCTGAACACTAATCTTGTTTGTGGGTTCAAAATTATCTTTTGAAGATAAAAAAAAAACAGTAAGTTTTCTGTAGACAAGGCTATAACGTTAGTTATCTAAAAGACCATTTAATTATAGTGGATGAAAAGAAAACATGACAACTCTTTTTTCTACCCCCAGCAGTTATCAAATAGTTTTAAATAACTAACATTGGTTCTACTTATAATCTCTACCTCTAGATTGATATTCTCTATCTTTTAATATGTCTAATGTCCATCTTCTGGATATCTTTTATGGAGAAATGGCCATTCAGATTCTTTGTCCATTTTTTAATTGGATTGTTTGGTTGTTTTGTTCTTGGCTTGTACAATAAGCTATTTATATATTTTGGATATTAAGCCCTTATCAGATGTATCATTGGCAAATATGTTCTCCCATTCAGTGGGTTGTCATTCATTTTATTGATGATTTCTTTGCCATGAAAAAACATTTTAGTTTGAAGCAGCCCCATTTATTTATTTTTCCTTGCCTGAAGAGATGTATCAGAAAGCAGTATTGTTACAAGAAATGCCCCAGTTTTATTGCCTATGTTTTTTTTCTGGGAGTTTGATGGTTTTGAGTGTTATGTTTTAGTCATTAATCATTATGAATTTATTCTTGTGTATGGTGGAAGAAGGTGGTTTACTTACTTTTTTTTTTAAATGTATCTGTCCAATTTTCCAAATAGCATTTATTGACTAGATTGTCTTCATTTAATTATATGTTCTTGCCCCCTTTGTTAAATACATATTTTAAATATTTTATTCATTATTTTTAGAGAGAAGGGAAAGGAGGGAGGAAGAAAGGGAGAGAAACATCCATATATGGTTATGTCTCACTTGCCTCCAGCTATGGACCTGACTGGAGACCTGGCTTGCAACCTTGGTATGTGCTCTGACTGGGAATTGAACCAACAACCCTTGCATTTGCAGGCAGGTGCTCAATCCACTGAACCACACTAGCCAGGGAATTAAGTATTAATTGACCATAAAGACATGGGCTTACCACTGAAATGTCTATTCTCTTCCATTAATCTATGTCTGCTCTTAGGCCATTATCATGCTGTTTTGATTACTATAGTATACTTTGATATCAGGTAGTATGATGCCTTCAATTTTATTCTTTTTTCTGAATATTGCTATGGCCATTCAGGGTCTCCCATGATTCAATACATATTTTTAGAGTATTTGTTCCAGTTCTGTAAAATACACCATTAGTATCCTGATAGTAATTGTGTTGAATCTATAAAGTGCTTTGGGTAACATGAACATTTTAATGATGCTAATTCTGCCAATGTGGTATATGCTTCCATGTATTTGTATCTTCCTCAATTTCTTTCTTCCTTCACTTTGTAACTCAACAATTAGAAAAAAAAGCAATTAAAAACTGGACAAATGATAAGAACAGATATGTCATGAAAAAATGGCAAATAAGCATTTAAAAAGATGTTCAAATCATAGCTAAAATACCAAAAGTTGGAAATATAAAAAGCTAGGAAAAAAGATGTAAAGCAGGAATTTTTCAATCATTGCAGGGGGCATACAAAATGGTGCTGCTTGTTTTAAAGACAACTTAGAAGTTTCTCACTGAGCTGAAAATAGCCCCAACATATGATTCAGCAATTGTGTGGAAAACTTATGTTCATACAAAAATTTTCAAACAAATATTTATAAGCAGCTTTATTTATCACTGTCAGAAACTGGGGGCAACTAAGGTGCCCTATGTTAAGTGACTGAATAAACAGATTATAGTATATCTATATAATGGAGTACTATTTGGTGATTTTTTAAAATGAACTAGAAAGCAACAAAAGACATGGAGAAATTTTATTTTATTTATTTTATTTTATTTTTAACTTAATTTTACTGTTGTTGTATTACATCCATCCCCTTTTTACTCCCGTCTGTCCCCTTCCCCACCCACCTACTCCCCCACCAAGTCAATCCCACTTGTTGTCCATGTCCATGGTTCTTCCAAACTAGGTTCTTGACTAAGATGCTCCCCTTCTTTGCCTCTTTCTCCCCTCTCCCTGGAGAAATATTAATGCATAGTGTTCAGCTTGAAAAACCAACCCCAAAATACTATATATTTTATGACTCTAATTATATGACATTTTAAAAAAAGATTTTATTATTTTTAGAGAAAGGGGAAGGGAGAGAGGCAGAGAAGGAGGGAGACATCAATGTATGGTTGCCTTTCACCTTCCTCCAGCTACAGACCTGGCTGGAGACCTGGCTTGCAACCTGGTTATGTTGCCCTGGCTGAGAATTGAACCAGTGACCCCTTGGGTTCACAGGCTGGTACCCGATCCAATGTGCCGCTAGCTAGGGCCTATATGACATTTTCTATCAAGCAAAATTATTAAGACAAAGGATGGGAAATAGAATACACAGGTGAAGAACAGACAAATTTTAGGACAGTGAAAATAATTTGTATAACATTGTTAAAGTGAATGCATGATGGTATGCCTTTGTCAGATCTGTAGAAGTATAAAGCACCAAGAGAAAATCTTAAATGTATTCAAATTTAAAAAATTCATTTACAGGGTCATGGTATCCCAGAAGAAAAATGCTGAATATAACAAGAAAATCTAGCAATCTCAGTGCATTGGGTGGGAGAACAAGGTGCTGACCCAAGTCACAAAGGAAACAAATGGAGCCTGGAAGGCTGGAGGCAGAAGGAATGGCCCATAAACATTGCACTCATGTTAATACCATTAGTCCCCATTGGAGTGCCACTTAGCAATTCTGATACTGCTATATGTACATTTCTACTGCAACTGAACAATTAAGGAAATGAGTAGCAGATGGTGGAAGTCAGATTTCTCACTGTTGTAGTAGAAGGTTACAGAAAAGTGAGAACAGGCTAAAATAATCCATATGGTAATGAATGAATTGAAGACATCAGTAAGACCCCATGTTTAACTTAATATAGGTATAGGTAGGTAGAGACATATATGTATAGATATGTGCATTTACGTGTTTGGTAAACACACACATGTTTTTTTGCTCTGTCAGCAGAGGGTATAAAATGATAACTTGAGTATTAATAAGCAAAAGTTGAGCCAGATCTTGGTTTTTAATATGAAGGACCTGGGCTTGCTTTGAGAAATAGGTGACACAAGAATTGGGACAGGAAATATGTAAGAAAAGCCTGGAGTGTCTTGTAATACCAGAAAATAAGAAAGTGTTAAAAAAACAAACAAACAAAAAAAGAAATTGATGGAGGTATGTCAAAAGAAACAGATGACAACTGAGAAAACTGCAAGTAGCCAAATCTGAAATAATTTGAGCAACAAAATAAATAAAATTGTATTGGATTACAATAATACATTGTATAAAATACATATTTATAACTTTATGTGGATATACCTGAATGATTAACTAAATTAATAAATGGAGAAAGGAGCAAACCTTCTATTATTCAGAAAGATTCCAAATAGTTTATGTGGATATTTCACTCTTAAGAAAGTAGAATGTAACTCCCCATTTGTATGTATGGGCTTTACATAGTGACTTCCCTCCAAATATACTTTTTTTTTTTTGTATAGTTAAGGGAAAAAGAGTAATTTCACAGTGGAGAAATCTGACAAATACAACTTCAGCCTGATGATCAAATCAACATCAACAATCATAAATCAACTTGATGGTACATACCTGGATATGATGTGGTGAAAATTATATTTTACCTCTGTGGTCTTCTTCCCTTAAACCCATAACATCAGTATAATAATGACAAAAACATTGGACAAATCCCAATAGCAGGATATCCTCTAATTTCCTAACCAGTGTTATGGCAGTAAGACAAACTTTATTCAGGATGATTGCAATAAAGGATAGAGAGACTGAGCTCAGGTCTGAATACAATCAAGACAGCTGAGGGTTTATAGCCAATGAGCAGAGTTAAGAGGTCAATAAATGAAAATAAATACTAAGAGGGGACATCAAGAGTAGAAAAAAATTCTTATGAAACCAGCTTAATGGAATGCTTGCTAACAACAGGCCAAGATGATCAAACATCTGGGTGGGAGATTCTCCCTCCACTGACTTAGCTGGATCCCTGCTATAAACTGGGCCGCATGGGTACAGCAAGAATGGGGCGAAGGTTGAGGCCTAGCAGAGAAGACCGCTCAGAGGAGTTCAGCTAAAGCTTGTTCAAGAAGAGAGTTGTTATTACCTGCACCCCTGTCAAAATTATCAACAACAAGTGAAGTCTGAGAGGTTGTCAAAGCCCAGAGGAGCCTAAGAAAACATGACAAGCGAAGATAATTTTGTATCCTGGATGGAATCCTGAGGCAAAAAGAGCATATCAGGTAAAAAACTAAGTAAATCCAAATGAAGGATAGGCTTTAGTTCATAATATCAGTGTTTGTTCATTATTTTTAACAGATGTACCATACTGATGTAAGATATTAATAATTGGCAAAACTATAAGCAAGTTGGTGAGTGAGGTGATATGTTAAAACTCTCTATACTATCTGTTCAATTTTTCTGTAAATCCAAAGTAGTTCTAAACATATAGTCTATTAAGGAAAGTAAAACAAAGAGAGAGGGAAAAAAAGAAAGAAAAAAGAAAAACAGTGTGTTCTTTTAACATATTGATAAATCTGACTATGAAGTTCTTTTCTCCCAAATATCACCCGATGTAAATACTCACTCTAGTCAACACTTTCTATTCACCTCATTTACATTTCTTCTATTGTTTCCCCACATTACCAGGCAATTTGGGCCTACAAAGGTAACAAGGACCCACTGTAATTTAAAATAAAATAAAGCAAACAAAAATCCAGCTAGTCGAAGACAAAGAAATCATCCCCTGCCAGGTGACAATGTAATTTAAATGATGACTCTCTGGACCCAGTGCACTTACATTCATGCATTTATTCACTCATTTCCTTATTTAGAAAAGTAATCATACTGTAGAGATTTTAACCCCATTGGTGAGGGGTTGCGATATCAGGGAAGAGAGTGATTCTGGGTTAGTTGTAGTTACAGAGTGTCTGCTTTGTCGACACCATTTATAAATTGCTTATTCTACCTGTGCACAGAAGCAGTTCTTATGAGAGACAATAACATCCCTGAGTTATTACTGTCAGAGATAGATAAAAGATGCCAAAAATATGTAGAATACCCAATTTTCTTCTAATTTGCAGGCTCAAAGTTAAATAAATCATTTTTTTCTGCGTAAAAGGAAAATGTCATTTAACTCTATTCCCCTTTTCACAGAGTAATGTGAACATTGAGCTGTTTCAGTTGCATTAAAATTTAATTTAAAAAATAAAGTTATATTAGAATCACATGACTGAAGACATATGGGTTATGGATGCTTTTAAAATAAATAAAGATAAAATTGTAAGTTTGTGGAGTTTCAGAGTTTGTTGCTGTGACAAAGTTACCCACAAAAGACTAAGTCAGTTTTTTCCCCAGAGGAGCCTTTGAATAGCTCTGTATGCAAAAGAGATTTTTCTCTTCTTTTACCTCTCAACCTGGGCTGGCTGGGTAAATATAGTAGGGGTGACCTCAAGCACCCAGTGAAACAGATTACATCTTATCTTCAAGAACAATGGAAAACTCACAAGATTGTCATATCTGCCTTTCCTGATGAAGCAAGATCTCTAAAACTATTTAAAATGATATAATGAGAAAATTTTATCTAACACATTTTCCATTTGCTCCAAGAAAAACCAGCTACATGCCACAGCTGTGTTTTGTGATAAGTAAAGAAGAAAGTCCAAAACCACAAAGATAAATAATGATCAAGGTACCCACTCAGGTAATAAAGCCAGGCAGTGAAATTAACCTCAAATAATCACTTTTCTTACTTTTTCTCAAAATGTGGGGCTGTAAAGTGACAAAAATGAAATGCCCAAATGTAACGCATTGCTTGCCCAAGTAGAACAACCTTCCGTACCTATTATGCAATCCCAGTAAAGGATCATTTTCATGGGTAAATCCCCATTTCTTGTCCTTAGATCCTAAAGAACTAATAGTGTATTCAGACCAAACCTCTTAAAAATATTTTCTATTAGGTGGAGGATCATGGGAGGTGGGGGGAGGGAAGCAGCGATACAGGTGTGTTGTTTGCAGGCTCAGTTACAGACCTAAATCCCCATTATTAATCAACTAACTCACCTTACCATCTGCTACTCGTGAATACTAAATTAATGAGCTTTTTGAAGTGGAAAGAGACAAGTCTCAGTGTAGCATGACTTGACTGTGTGGATTTATATGTAGGTGGCATAATTTCTGGGCAGCAAGAAAGGTAGGCAAATACACAAAATACCAGATATTTTAAGTTTCATAGCATTAGTTAGTATATTTGTTCAGGGATAAAAAATAAAATTTTCCTTCCTTTCTCCTTTTTTCCTCTTTTTATTTATCTTCTTTAGACTGACCCTTAAACCCAGTAAAAGGCCACATAAAGTGCCCTAATGTATACATGTGCAAAATGTTCTAAGTTTTCAAAATTAAAAAATTAATGTATTTGAAAATCATGTTTTTCTTCAACTTGCTTTCTCATTCTCAGAGAGCAACCAAACCATTACTATACTTTAAAATGAAGAGTTATAATAATGTTCCCTATTCCATATTCAGCTAATATTCAGCAGATTTTCCACCATTTTCCTCTTTAAATCTCACTTACACTTATGGTTTGCCTCTTGAATTCGCTGTAATCTCTTAAGGGTAGGAGTTGTGTTTTATTCACCCACACATCTCCCACACTCTGTAGAGCAGTACTGTGAGTGCAGAAGGCTTTTTATCAAGAGTTTAACTATACCGATTCTTAATATTACTGCCTTGGCATTCACTGTGTTTGGTCAGTTGGCCTGCAGGGGCACATGATAGCCCTGAGTCACAGGTCCAGGAAGCCCTAATATGACTTTTGTAGCCATCCTTATGAGCAACAGTCTCCTCCACCTCCCAGGTCCTTCTCAGTTTGTTCCCCTTAGATAAGACCCATGTGGGGGGCTAGCCAAAACCCCACTGTTTTGGGGTTTCATTGATTAATCTGTCTTAATAAAGACCTATGCCCCAGGTCTAGTCACTCTCTCCACCTGCACCACTGTGACTGTAAACAGCAAGTCGGAGTGATGGAGTGTGCTCAGTATAAGAACTTCCCCTTGCCACCACCTTAGCCAATAGGGAAGAATCTCCAGCCTTCAAGTCCCTGTGGTCTTTTGTTGAATAATGTTGTACCATCAGATGCCTCAGGGTTCCACTAAATGCATTTAATTTAACCAAGTCACAAGACCCTTAACACTAGCTCCTATATCCAACAGTGTAATGAGCTGGGAGAAGACCATTTCTGATAGAGGGAGTGGCTAGTACAAAAAGATAAAGTGGAACGTTAACTTAGTATTTTCAAGGAAAAAAAGAGATCAGTATTGCTGAAACAAGGGATGTAAGGGAAAACGTGGTTCAAGATGAAGTTGAAGAGAACAGATCTCATGACTATCCAAAATGACCTGCCAAGTTAAACAGTTATAAATTATTACAGTATCTCTTTTTGGTCTACAATCCCCTCTTTGAGTTGTAAGTCATTCCAAAGGAGGAATTTTGTCCACAATTCCCCCCTTGGGTTATAAATAACTCCAAAAGGATTAACCTTTTGGTTAGATAGTGTGGTCTCACATGCTAGGAAGTCTCAATATACAACATTATCTTGTTGAAAGAGTGAACCATTAAGGCTGAATTTCTCCCCCCCAAAAGAAGGAAAGCTAACTGGAAGGCAGTCAGGTATTATGGTCTTTATTGCCAATAAGACTGAATCATTTCTATCCTGTGAACTATCATAATTTGAGTTTAGCCATCTGTCTTATTTTTTTTCTGTACCTAGCATAACATTTACATAAGCCATAAAAGTATTAACAGTTCTCTTATATGTGATTATAATTATAAACAGTTGGACTGTGTAAAAAAAACCAGAAAAATCTTTCCTATAACATTTAAAAAATAATAAAGAGCTTCTGTTTCTGGGAAGATACCAGGAAGATACAATACAGGTTTTAAAAGTGTAGCCTCTGAAGTCAAACAACTTTGTGTGTGTTCTCATGTTCCCCTGCATGCCCATCGGAAGTGGGCTAAGGAATTTCCAGTGTCTCACAGTTTCTCACCTCTGCACTGGGTGGTCATAAAGAGGCTTTTAATATGTGAATCTTTTATGAGTCTGTTAGTCCAAACTATTCTATAGTTACTGCTTAATTAGTATGTTATTTTGTTGTTGTTCAATCAGTGTTACAGTATAAGATGCTTCCTTTCAATAAAGATAGCTGGTAAGTGTTTTCATCTAATTTAAGCCCAGCTTCAATGCGCTGTAATACATGAAGGGATACAGAAACCAGGGAGCTGGGGAGAAGCAAGTGATCATCTTGCGTTTCCAATAGATTCATTAATTGTTAAAATTACAGCCATACAATATACCCTCAAAGTGTTTATTTACTTTTTAAAGATTTTATTCATTGTTTTTAGAAAGAGGGGAAGGAAGGGAGGAAGAAGGGGATAGAAACATCAATGTGCTGTTGCTTTTCATCTGCCTCTGGCTGAGGACCTAGCTGGAGACGTGGCTAGAGACCTGGCTTGCAACCTAGGCATGTGCCTTGACTGGGAACTGAACCAGCGACCCTTGGGTTCGCAGGCCAGTGCTCAATCCATCGAGCCACACTAGCCAGGGTCTCAAAGTATTTTTTAATCACTTCTTTTACAATGCTTCCTTTTTAAATTTAACATTAAAAAATCTTTTGAGTTGTTCAAGGGGCCCTTCTGGAAAACAGCACATTTCTAATAAAAACTAAAAAGCAAAGAATTAGCAGTCTTTAGCTTAGTAAGTTTATAAAATCATTGTATAATGCCTAGTAACATTTCATAGATATCAAAATCAATTATTAACATGGATATTTTTTAAAAGAAGGGTAAAATGTAAATATATATTTAAAATTAAGAACTTGAAAGACATGTATGTTCTACTGAAACCAACAAATGTAAAATTTTATTTACTAAGCATTACCTTTAAATATTTGAGTTAGTTTCTATATTTCTGAGAATTTTAGAATACCCAGTTCCCACAAGCACTTGCCTTTCAATTAATTTTAAAGATACCATCCAATGTTAGAAAATTATCTCACATTTACTATATATAATGTGTACACACACACACTGACATAAAGAACTGTTGGATCCAAATTTTATTTTAGAGACATTTACAATTTACATCTGTCCTTGACAAGTCAGTTCCAAATGACCTTCCCCATTTAATGCTGGAAAGGATTGGATTGGAACCTAAATGGCATCATGTAAGTTGATCTATTTATCTAACTCCTCTTTTTGAAGCTTCAGGAGACTCATTAAAATATAGGAACCTCATCTCAGCCAGCTTAATATTAATGGAGGCTGACTGTCCAGGGGGTTGTCAGCCTTGGAGGCACGATTTCCCATGGTAATTTATTTCAGTTTTTCCTTTGAATCTTTTGACGAAAAACCAGCCTTTTTGTGCATGTCTTCAGGTGAGCTGAATGCTGTGAATGTCCGTATAGGACTGCCTTCTGCCCTAGATTTTTTTTTTAAAGCAGCGCCACGAAGATTCTTGGTTACCTAAGAATACCCAAGCAAGGGCCAGCAACTGTGACATTTTCCAAGGGATGGATCTCTTTCCCCCATCACTCCCCCTATCAGTTTTTAATCATCTCATTCCTGTAGGGTTAGTGCACAAGCTAAAATTATAATATTAAATGTTACAGAAACAGAGATGAGCTAAGAACACAACCTCCACAAGGCAAGGAGCAGCGAAGAGACTTCATTTAATGCTTGTGGGCTGAGGGCCCAGTTGGCAGAACAGGGTTTTGTGTCGGTGACAAGGGGCGCAGTTGCAGTGCTGGCATCAGGCAATGATACAGAAGCAGAGCAGTGAGTAGTAGGTATTGTGTTAGATACAGAGGCAGGTATTGTACCAGCCAAGTGTGGTGTTCCACAATGTTGTATCAGCTAGGTATGGTGTTCGGTGATGTTGTATGTTTTATTTCCCTGGAAGAATGACTGGACATTTTGCAGTTTCTTCTGTGTATTTGAAATGAAGGAGGGAACACAAGGAAGATTCCATGGAGGCTGGAGAAAGCAAGTTGGGATAGGATCACAGGGTAGTTAACAAGATCATGTGCTCTTTGGGGGTATTACTGTTGTCATCTCAAAGGTATGTTTAATGTACATGGCCAAGAACAATGGTTAAGACTTGCTTAAAAGCCTTTCACTAAGTAAGTTATAGGACTGAGGTGTGACTGTTCACCATGACCAGCCCAGTTAGGAATTTATGATTGATTATAGCACCCCCTTTCCATTCATGATGCTTCCCTCTGGAGTTTACAAGTGGCAGGTGGAGTCCCAAATTTGTTATTGTTAAATAAAAACTACTTTGAACACAAGGCATTCAAGATACTGAAATCTCTTATCTGCCTACAAGTAACTCAGAAGAACTGAATTGGCCCTGGCTGATGTGGCTCAGTGGATTGAGTGCCCATCTACAAATCAAAAGGTCACTGGTTTGATTCCCAGTCAGGGCATATGCCTGGGTTGTGGGCCAGGTCCCCAGTTAGGGGCATGCAAGAGTTAGTGTTTCTCTCCATCTCTTTCTCCTTTTTCCATCTCTAAAAATAAATAAAACCAGAGTTAAAAAAGAATAAGAAGAACTGAAGTGTTATAAATTTCCTTCCTGGGAGAAACCAAGGAAGATTGGGCTCACATTACAGGAAATGGGAAGTCTCCACACTACACCTAACTAGATGTTGTCACAAAACTGTCATATCTCCCATTATTTATTTGAAGGGCCCATTGATCATTTCTAAATGGCATTTGTCTTCCCAATGTGACCTTTCTCTCCCTCTTTCCCTCTATTAAAAAGTCGTTCATTTGATCCTACATTCCCTTCTTTTCCTCCTTTTTCTCTGGTAAGATGGTAGGTAAGCCTCAAAATCTAACTGCTTCCTAAGTCACATTTTTCCTGTGAACTTTCATAAAAACATGATTAAACCAGCCTTTTGTCAGTTTAATTTTAAGGCCCTCAAGAACTGAATTTAAAAGGTTAGAGAAAAAGTTGTTTCTCCCAATAAGCTTGAGAATGACATGATCTGATTTGTGATTTTTGTGTTTCTTCAAATCCCTCTCACTGCTCTATGAAGGACACACTTAGCAGAAGCAAGATGATCATAAAATATGTATAAGACAGAGATGATAAAGGCTTAGAGTAATATGGGTAATGAAGGAAAGTAACTAAAGTTTTAGTACCTATTTTAGATTACAAGATCTGTTCAGAAAAAAATCCAGCCACTGTCAATATAATGAGAACAGTTTACACAACATCAGTGTACCTGGCAGCCAAGGAGAGTGGACTGGAATGCGCATGTGTGAACAGTGACAACCTCACTGTAATAGTCAGTGGGGGTGGTACATGCCATTGAGTAAGCATGTGTACTGTGTGGCCTTGACATTCAAAATGACTGAGCAATAGAGCAGCAAATCTGTATCCAATTTTGCATCAAGCTAAAACATTTCTCTGTGGAAACTATTCAGATGATTCAGAGGCTACAGCTATGGGCAACTGGTGGTTAGCAGCTTCATCAAGACAATGTGCCCGCTCATGCATCATGTCTTGGGCAGCTTTTTGGTGAAACATCAAATTATCGAGGTGACAGCCCCCTTCCAGCCCAGATCTGGTGCCCTGCAACTTCTGGCTTTTCTCAAAACCAAAATCACCTTTGAAAGGGAAGAGATTTCAGACCATTGATGAGATTCAAGAAAACACAGTGGGGCAGCTGATGGCACCTGGGAGAACTGTGTGAGGCCCCAAGATGCCTTCTTTGAAGGGGACTGAGGTATCATTGTCCTATGTACAGTGTTTCTTGTATCTTTGTATCTTCTTCAGTAAATGTCTCTATTTTTCATACTACATGGTCTGGATGGACCTTGTAAAATTATCAGAATTTATTGGCAGATATGATATGGGGAATAAGAGAAAGGTAGGAATCAAGGATGATTCTTTGATTTTTGGCTTGAGCAATAGCCTGAAATCTAGCTGCATTTATTGAAATGGGGAAGACAAGAGGGGAAACTGATGAAAATGAAAAAAAACAACTGCTATGGTTATTCAGTTGCCTCTGCACACACTTAGGCAAGCAATACTTTCAACTTGCCTAGCATAAGCGTACACTTTTGATATTTGTTGGAACAACTTTTTACAAATTGAACAAAAGTGTCTCATTTTAATAATATTTGTATATTGCACTTTCCTGAAAATTGAAAGCAATGTATCTGGAAAAACAAATCTTTTTGATCTAGCTTAAAGATGCAGGAGGAGGTGGAATCAGTAGCTTTGTTCTAGCAATATTAAATATAAAATATCCAGTCATGTTAAGCGATCAGGCAGAAGCCTCAGATGTTGGGGGATGGGACTCAGAGAAGCACAGGATGGGCTTTGATCATAGGGTGGTGCTATTGGCCAGGACTGTCACCACCATACCCACTGCGTCACAGGCCACAGTCGGGGATTTGAAAACAAGGCAGCAGCCATGAAGGGGAGAGAGCCTTGTGATCGGAAAGAGAACAGAAACCCCCACTAGCTAGCCATGGGGTCGGGTGTGGAAGAAGGTGTCACGTGGTTCTGAATTAAAAGCTGAAAACACCGGTGAAACCTCCCCAATCAAGCTCAGATGAATGGGGGCCACTGGGAAAGCTGAGCTGAGCCTGGGAAGTAAGAAGCCACGACTTCTATTTTCCTAGGAAAGATGGTACCTCTGACTTTTCTGTTCTAAAACTGGCCTGATTAGACAGGACTATGTGTTTGGGGGTATTTTAAAGAGTGTAAGACTTAACAGCAGAATTCTGCCATGAATCTAAATCTGTTAAACATTTAAATAAACTATTCCTTTCCTTTTCACCAAACTCCAGTATTAAGAGTTACGCTTTTGGTGTCGGGCAGTCAAGCTCCTCATAACTGAATAGTGCGTGGGTTCTGTTTCAGTCGGTCATCGAGCAGAATTGTCACATGGGAAGATGGACATTAGAGTTCAGAGTTTTAGGAACAGACAGACCTATAGAATTTACAGCCTGGGAAGAGATCAGATTACAAAGGGAAAAAATATAGACAGAAGTGTTGTGTTCATCATTTTTTTGTAGCCCTTAACTTCATTGGAGAAAAATGAAACCCTAGATTTATAAGGAATCCTGGAGGATGTTTGCATCCCACTGCAGAATGCACGAAGTTTTGCAATCCTGAAATGGAACCATATTACCTTTGCCTGTTTCTGGTTGTAAGTAGCTTGGCACTGGCCTTCCTATCAAATTCTAAATGTACGTAATATTAATGCTTTTTAATGAAGACTTTATTCCAGAAAACTATTCTTTCATTCACTCAGTAAGTATCTGGGCTATTCCTTATAATGAATCACTCTGCCCAGTCAGGTATAAAGTACTTTCTGGAAATGTAGCAATGTTCATTTTAGTGTATAATTGCCCTTTGGTAGCAGGAGAACTTGCCTGTGGTAAAAACATTGAGGAAAGATTCTCCCCAGGTGCTTGGGTTGAGGAAGGCGTCATACTGTATAATGACAATCACTAAGGGCTTCTCAGATGGGCCTTGAGCAACTGATGGCCTTGGAGCTTCCCCACACTGTGGCCCCTCCCCCATAAAGCAACTGCTATTTCTAAGGCCTAAACATTGGAGGAAAAATAGAGAAGAGGATAATAAAAACAGAAATTACTCAATTTTATTATGCTTTTTTGAAGTGTCAAGCCTCAATGTTTCGCCTTGACATTTTGAACAAATGTATTCCTCACAGCTATCTTATGAGGTAGATAAGCTTTTGTCAGTTTCCAAAATAAGGAAAGGAAAATGTACACGGTCTGACATACCTGTTGACAGGTTGTTCGCATTCAGCAGGAGGGAAGAAAACCTTTCACAAATCATCATGATGAATGTATTTCGATTCCAGGAAAGAAACCTCTGAGTCATCTGTGACTCTTGCATCTCTTCCTGTTTAATAAACTCTCGGACCTTATCAATTCTAAATTCCAAATATCTGCCATTCAGTCTTCTGTCCTGTCCTTACTGTCATCGTCATAGTTCTCATTTCTCTTATACCTACCATGAGGGTTTTTTAAAGGTATTTCAGCTGGTCTCCAATTTATTATCGAATTTCTGGCAGAGTGATTGTTCTAAAACAAATATCTGAATTTCAGCTAAGTGTGGCAGGTTGAACACAGTGTAGGTCAGGTGTAGTGGCAGGGTGCAGGACATGCTACCCCAAAATACTCTTAAAGAGAAATATCAAAAACTTAGATGAAGAAAAACTAATTTGTAGTTTGGAGACAGGAATACATTTTAGACATTTGTAAAATGTTAAATATGTAAAGATATACCGTATTTGTTCATTCAGCATTAATAAAAATGCTGGAGCATGTGAAAAAACAATAACAACAACAGAATTTCAAATAACTTCATCAAAAGGGTTTAAAAAACACACTGACCCAAACTGGAGTCACTTTTAGAAGCCTTACCAAGGTTTACTATCTTGTAGCCTACTTGCAGTTTCAGATTCTCCCAAGAATAGAATTTTAAACCAATGAATGTGAAATTTCATGGTCAATGATAATGAGCTAATTTGCCCAATAAAACACTCTGGATTCTTTATGCCACCGCCTTTCTGCCTGGTCTGGCCAACTCTCAGAGATTCTCTTGATTCCTTAGACGGGGTGCTGACTGAGTTGTGCAATGTCAAATAAAGGCAAATAGACTTCAAATTTCCTCAATTGAATTTTCATTTATTAACATATTTGGTGGCAGCAGTGGAACCAAAGGACACTTCTGGTGGCTTTGGGGACAGTGAGAAACCAGGCATGGTGCCTGTGAAGTCTTGAGTTTCCTGTTCCTGCTCTTTTTGTGGGTAAGTTTGTTGGTTGTGAGCTTGGGATCTAGTTGGCTTTGCAGACCAGGATTGGCCATGTGTTTGGAATCAGTCTAGAGCCACCTTTCTCTGGGTCTGCAGTTCCGTAGTTTCCCCAGTCCCCAGGTTTTACACTGGGACTTCTTGGTGGCTACCGGCCAAAGTTGGACTGGGTTCAGCCTAAAAACTGGACTGGCTCTGATCTAAGAAGCAGATTGCATTCGGGATTGAACTGGGTCTCATTTAAACTGGACACGGGGTGGGGGGTGGGGGGCGGCTCAAGTGTATAAAATAATGTCCAGCTGCAGCAGTCAATAATGCGCCGAATATCGGTGGGAGAGGGTCAGCGTTTAAAGGCTATTAGAGCACTCGCCACTCTGGGAATTCAGGTCTAATTTTAGCAGCCCTCCATAAATCTGCTGTCCCCACAGCCAGTGACTGCCTGTGCCCTGCCGGCTGCAGAAAGTCCTGCCAGCTCCCGCACCCCCTGAAAACCCCCATGTTGCTGCCAATCGCTGCGGATACCATGTTGGTCTCAGCCCATCTGTTTTTAGCTGGCCAAGCAAATCTTAGAAACTGATGGCCTGTTTTCCTGTCGTTTCTCCTGTCACCTCGAGGAGGCTTTTGTGCTAGGTCCTCTTAGGCTTTCCTATGGCTCAGGAAACTCAAAGACCGAGCTGAAGGTAATGGAATCATTTATGTCTAAGGAGTGCGATGAGCTACCATCAGCACCTGCTTATTTTAAGAACTATAATCTCAGAAGCCGCAGGTATCCAGTGAAATAGCAAAAGTTTACTGAAAATAACCTAGAATCACAATGGCCGTTATGAAGAACATTCCAAATAGATTAGCTCGTGTCAGAGGTGCACTTGAAAGGCCAGGGCTCCCAAACCCAACGACCAGAGGAGATGCCTATTTTAATTGTGGACCCGCAGCTTCCAAACAACTTCCAAATTCCAAAATAGCTTTATGGGAAGATTCAGTGCCAAGGCAAATACAAAATTAAAGACATAAGAGGTATGTAAAACAAAAGACTAAGAACGATGTAACAACCCTTACTCTTCCCATCTATTTGAGTACTTACTTTAGTAATTCTGTCTGAGTCACATTTCCATTTTGAAAAGACTATGAAACCATTACTTTTGAAACTGAGCACCTGAGACCACAGGTGAGCCTTCTCAGGCACTATTCGCAGCCTAGTCAAACGCCAAACTAAGGGCCATGGTTACAATATTTCTTAAACATAGGAAGAACCCTCAAAAGATTTTTTTAAATAAATGGATTATCTCCTGGAGCCTACTTGAGAATGGGAAATAAAATTTCACATAATGTAGTACCTTTTGCATCCTTTTTAAGAATGTCTCTTAAGTCCATGGGGTTGTTCAGCATTGCCAGGAATATTTATTGTCTGTCTTCGCTGAAACCTGAAATGATATTTCAAACTATATAATAACTTTATGATCAGAAATATGGCCCAACTGCAAGGTGATGTGGAAAGCCTGCTAAGATATTTTATTGTGTGTGTGTGTGGGCGGGGGGGCTTTCTCCCCTAAGCTAAATGTGTTGAGAGGGAAGAAAAACATTCTAACATTCTAACACAGGTGAAGATGTGTTCCTTTGATATCATTTGGGTGGCAAACACTCTGAGAAATGAAACAGTCATTTCTGTTTCACAAATCTAGCCTTTATAGGACTAAACGTGGATGAGAAACTGTTCTAGATCCACCAGTTATGGTTTCCACACTCAGGACCTCTTCTATTTATCTCAGAAGGCTTGTAAATATCTTATAAACTCTGGCTTTTAGGGAACAAAGGCCCTTCCTGGCGTGAGTTGCATTTTTCCATGACTTTAAGAGGTAATTATCTTTTATCTAGGTCTGCTCTTTAAAATACAAACTTCAGGGAGATAATTCTTAGATAACAACAATAACCAAAAAAAAAAAGGAGGGGGTGGTGAGTGGGTAGGCCATTTGAATAGATCCAACTTCTGGGGTGTTTTGCATGATCATACTTAGTTAAATTTTTAGAATCAAAGCTATAAGGTATCAGCTCTGGCTGCTGTGACTCAGTGGATTGAGGGATTGTGTGATGGCTTGTGAACCAAAGAGTCACCAATTCGATTCCTGGTCAGGGCACACACCTGGGTCGAAGGCTAGGTCCCCAGCTGGAGGCAGATGAAAGGCAACCACACATGGATGTTTCTCTCCCTCTCTTTCTTCCCCCCTTCCCCTCTCTCTAAAATAGTAAATAAGATTTTGGATAAAAAGCTATAAGGTCTCTGTGTCTGTATGTTCATGTGTGTTTTAATATGTGCTGTATATGTGTGGTATTTTCTACTTTCAGATGGTACTGCCAAATTGAACCTGTAAAGGAATCAAATTATGTAATTTGTTTGGAAAGCATTTTTGGCTTTCTCTGGTTAGTTCCCGGTTGAAATGAAAATGAAATACAAGGAACCTGGCAGTTATTCTCCAAGTCCTTTTTGTTGGGAGCTGATTGCTACAGATGTTAGGGTTTGGTTCCCCAGGTGGCTTCCTGCAGAGGCCGTGGGTCAGAGTTCTTTTTTTCAAATATGGTGTGATATTGTCTGTCTTTCAGTCTCTCAGCAGCATGGATTATTGCTTCAGGGTTTCTGCAGTGAGGCAGCAAGTACTCATTGTCCCAGGGAAATGGTAGGGAAGAGAAAAGAGCAGAATTCAACTGGCTTTTCTAAAATGGAATGGTTTTTAAACTTCATCATGAATCAGAATTACCTGGTGAGCTTGTTAAAGCACTTTGCCGGGTACCACTGCCAGAATTTTTGATGCAACCCATCAGCAAGGGCTCCAGCGTTTGCATTTCCAACAATCCCCCAAGCATTGCTGCTAATGCTGCTTTTCTGGAACTGTACTTTCAGGGCCACTGTTTCAATGATCCTTTCATACTGACACTTGTTGCCCTTTGTCCCAGGCAGTGGATAAGTTCAGGCAGCTGCCTCTCATCCAGGGCCTTTTCTCTTTGTTGTTGCTGATTTCTCCGTTTCACATGATTTCTATAGCGCCAAAGTTGACTCTGTGGAAGAAGAGAATCAGGAGCTCACACAAAGACATTGTCTTGTTAGAGCCCCAAACCACTCTAGACAGGTAAAAGCTGAATTATATATAAATAGTTCTTTTAAATTGACAAGAAACATTTTAAAGACCCAATAGAAGAACAAGTAAAATAGATGAATAGACCCTTCAGAGATGATCAAATTAAAATGGTATACAGCCACATTTTTCTTAAAAAGTTAAAATTTACTAATAGTCAAAGAACTACAAAGTGATAGTGAGATATCACATTAACCTCGTTCAATATAAAATAATAACACAATTTATTATTAGCAGAAATATAGAGTTTTTTTCCCCAATACATTGCTGAAAAAGTGTGCAGTTAGCTATCAATTTATAAGGTCATACATACAAAAATGTTTCCTACAGCACCATCTTTAAGGGTTAAGAACTGAAAATAAAGTGACTGTCACTCCAAGATAACAGTGTATAAAATAAAATTAAGAGAGTAAAATTTAAAAATAAATAGTAGTTTGAACTTTTGATTGCTTTATTTTTCAATCAAAAGTAATTTATTTAATTCTTAGATTCATCTGGAGTTTATTATGTGTATGTTATTAGTTCATATTTTTCTCCAAACTTGAGTTATGAAAACAATTTGATTGCATATACTTAATCCTTAGCTCTAACATCTGATAGGCAGTGTCTCCAGATCTTTTACTAACATGGGCTTTCTAGTCCACGTTAATAAAAAGTTAAAGAAATAATAAAGGACATTTTGATAAATTTTAGTCATTAAAATTGATACATTCTAAAAGTCACAAATCCCTGTGAACTATAAGCCAAACAATGAAATTAAATAAAGTACATAGTGAGAATAATACCATATCTATATATGCAATTTATATAATAACTTTTGTTCACTTATTAATTTCTTTTTCTTTTTTTTTTTTAGTTTTGAAAGACCATTTATTAATCTCAAATATATAAAAATATGGAACGCTTCATGAATTTGCATGTCATCCTTGCGCAGGGGCCATGCTAATCTTCTCTGTGTCATTCCAATTTTAGTATATGTGCTGCCGAAGCGAGCACCACTTATTAATTTCTTTACTAAAAAATGTATGTTGAGAATGCAGCAGTGAACAAAACAGATAAAATAAATCTGCTCAAAATATATTGAGGGAGCACAGAAAATGAACAAGAAATACATCGAGAGTTGATACATATTATGGAAAAAACATGTAAGAGTGCTGTGAGACGGTTATCCTGGGTAGAAGAAGAGGCTGCAATTTTAAACAGTGGTCAGACCAGGCTATACTGAATAAGTGGCATTTTGATCAAATTTCTCAAGGAGGAGAACTTTTTATGTCCTATCTTTATTTCCTATTGGTAAGTCCTAATCTATCAATTTTATCAGTATATTAAAGGTATATTAAAAATATTAAGCAAGCACTATTCTGCATGTAATTTGTAATGATATATTATTATTGACAATAAGCTATCATTTGCTTATTAAAATATTTTCTTGAATATTCATCACATGAAAACATGTTCAAAATATCATGTTGTTAGAAAGACTGACCACAAATTTGGAAATAAAAAAAATGGGTGGCATGTCCTGTTTACTATCTATTAAATGTCTTATAGAGATTCAAATGAATTATGTCTGGGAGGAAAAAATAATTCTAATAGGTACAGTTTATTATCCTGTAGGACAGTAAGTCATTTCCTATCATATACTAATATTCCTAATGCCCTAATGTAATATTCTTCTGTAAAATTACCTAAAAATGCTTACTTTCTCAAATACTCTTTTAAGCAGTTTTAACACCTGATTGGTCCCCTCATTAATTAATAAGTGCATAGAAGAAACATCTTTGCCATCCTGTTCAACTTACATTTTCAGGAGCCAAAAGAGTTTACATTTTGAAAATTAAGCACTAGTCGTGGAAATATATCATACAAGTTACTTTCACTCCTCTATCGCATAGCAGCTTCCCGAGAGATCTTCGGAGGCTTTTTTATGAATTTCAGTTTCAGAAATTAACACTGAGACGAATCACTGCCTCTACATTTGAGTCTTTCTTTTAGATATCTATATTTTATTACATTTAAATAATTGTTCTTCTATTTAATTTATGAAGAATTTCATAGAATGTGTTCAGATAAATTTCATTAATAGGTGGGAAATTATTATTTATATAAAGCAAATTCCTATGTTTAAACATATCTGATTACTGCAACAATGCTACAAAATAAGTTTTTTATAAATTAGTTTTTACAAATTTTGTAAATTTATAAACTTACATTGCCAATGTCACATATAGGGCTTGATATTTGAATGCCCAGAAATATGAATTACTGACTCATTATTGTTAATTCCAATAATGGTAGAAAATGTGTTTGTATTATTTGTCCAAATGAGGGAATTGCATAACTAATTAAATAACCTTTTAAAATGTGTTAAATTTCTATTACAAGCATTAAGTAAAATTACCAGGCATTTACCCAGAGAAGTGTTTACTTATTTGGATTGTCTGACAGAAGTAAAAGAGATTTCCTTACTTTATTCCCTTCAGATTTTCAATACAGAAAGAACATTTGCCTGGAAGACAACTTGCCTGTGAAGGCAGTCTTTTGAGGCCAAAAGTTTGGCTGACATCGCTCTAATAAATGTAATTATAAATGCCATGTTACTAGCCCTTTGTACCTGAAATAGCTCCCTACACTGATAATGGATATCTAAATTTGTCAATGGTTTGTGTTCTTCAGACAAGATCATTCATTGGCAATGACATCATTATAGGTAAAGTCATTGAAATTAGGTCATTAAATTGTTATAACTTGTCACATTTAAGCTCTTATGTAAAAACAATAATTTCAACTAAAACTTTAAGCAGCCAGCAAAGTAAATATGCTTCAGTTAATTTTATGTTCATTAAAATTATCAGAATACCATAGAAAATACTTCTAACATTACAGAAGATTTTTACAGTGATTCAATGCCATTATCTCAAGTAATGAGTCTTTAACTTTATAGGTCATCTTATAACATTTACAATCCCAGTAGGATGTCTACTTCATTTTTTTAGAAAAGATCAAATGCAGCTAGGATTTGTTTTACCTAATTGGTAAGGCAGAATAAGTTCTAATTTTTTGATTCAACATTCTCATAATATATGATGTGAAGTGTCATAAATCAATACATTAAATGACAGAAAGTGATGCCACAAATTATTATTTTATTTCTTCAAGTGTTAATTTGACAAGGTTGACCATCACCCAATGATATAAAGCTCATTAACTTTGTCAATGCCAGTTTCAAATTCATTAGCCCTGTCACTTAGTTGTTCTAGGAGAGAAAAAACCTCTGAATTAAATCAAATTTAATGACTTAAAAGTGATTGTTGTGCCTCACGTCTACCTCTCCTTTCAGCAAATAAATTGGCCAGTGGTCATAATGACCTTCTAAATATGACAACTTAAAGGAGTTGGACCTTTTCAACCAACCTCATTGTTGGTATCTGACTAACAGGGACGATAAGAAAATAGTGTCTTTGGGTATAAAGATTGTGCAATCTTCCCTAGGAACTGTGCCTTGAAATGAATTTCAGAAATATCTTCATGTAATTAGCATGTCCTTCCATAGCCTTTCACTTACCCACGGCTTTGCTCTAAAGCAAGTTATCATAGCATATCTTCTTTGCATATGTATCCAAATCTACTTAAGCATATGCATTTGGGTTATGATTTTTTTTTTTTTATTTTCTAAATCTTTTTGCACATTGCTTATAGTGGGTGATTAATTCAATGTGTCTTGGAATAATAAAGTGTTGATTTTTAGGCCTTTGGCTCTCTTTTTAGAGTAGACCAGACAAACTTTTCAATAGTACTTATGTTCAAAAGTTTGTGAGTATATTGTCGGTTAGTATCTGAGTCTGTTTGTGTTTTGTTTTGATTTTTTCTTTTGTTTTGTTTTAGATTCCTCATCTAAGTCAAATCATATTTGTCCAATTTCACTTACCATAATATTTGTCAAATTGCTCAAATATCAATTAATTATTATATTAGTCCTGGCTGGTGGCACAGTGGATAAGGTGCTGGCCTGCGAACCCAAAGGTCGCTGGTTTGATTCCCAGCCAGGGCAACATAATCAGGTTGCAAGCCAGGTCTCCAGCCAGGTCTGTAGCTGGAGGCAGGTATAAGGCAGCCATGTATTGATGTCTCTCTCCCTCTCTACCTCTTTCCCACCCCCTCTCTCTAAAAATAAGAAATAAAATCTTTTAAAAATTAATTATTATATTAAGTTAGATGGTCAGAATAGATTGGCACAATCAAATAAATAAATAATACTTCATAAAATTAACAACTACTTCTACTGTAATCAGCACCATCAAGAAAGTAGGACAACCCACATAGTGGGAGAAAATATTTATAAACCGTATGACTTGCAAGGGTATAATATATAATACATTTAAAAACCCGTAACTGACAATACAAAGAACCCAATTAAAAATAAACAAATACTTATATAGATATTTCTCCAAAGAAGATGAAACTATGTTCAATAAGCCTCCTCCAAAATACGTTTACCATATTAGTCACTAGGGCAGTGCAAATCAAAATCACAGTGCAAGACTACTTCACAACCACACTGATGGTATAACAAAAAAGGCAGAAAATAACCAGTTTTGGTAAGACCATAGAGCTATTGGAATGCTCATACACTGATTTTGACAATGTCAAATTCTGCAGTTGTCATGAAAAACAGTTTGATAATTAAGCATGGAGTTAACATTTGGCCCAGCAATTCTATTCATAGATATGTACCCAAAAAACCTAAAACATATTTCCACATGAAAATGTATATATGAATGCACACAACATTATTTATAGTAGCCAAAATGTAGAAAATAACATGATGTATATCAGGTAATGAATGAATAAACATATGGATACAGAGTATCTTGTTAGGGTGACAAAAATGTTAATTAGTGGTAATGGTTGCTCAACTTTGTGAATATACTAAAATCCATTTAATGGTACACTTTAGAAGGTGAATTATATGGTGTGATAATTACTTCTATATTAACAAAAATAGCTCGGTGGTATTCAAAATTTGTTTTAGCAGCAGAACCCTCCCTGGCTCAACTAAGTACATGAACAAACAGGAGTTGAACTGTTTCTTTTGAAGTGGGAAGTGGAAAATTCAAAGCTATTTCATTTGGCTTTTCTCCTATTTTTCTAGGACAATATTTTCAACAATGACATAAAATCCTGAGGTCCACAGAGTTTGAATATTATTAGGTTAAATGTAATTTGAAGTTTTGTCCACCTCTCAAAACCTGTTTATATAAAAATAATCTAGTAGCACAATTTCAAATTAGTTGACTGATCAGTTTAAATCTGAAGTGTAGTTCACTTGGTCAGAAACTGGCTAACATAATCAAAATTTCCAATCACTTTGTACACGACAAATAACATTAAATAAAACACAATGGGATATAGCATTGTTGTTGCTATGAACAAAGAACTCTGGTTAACACTGACCTCTTTTCTGTCATGAAACATTCAACAGGACTATCTATTAATATTTTTTTTAATGTATGTTTAAATCCTACTGAAGTGTTGGAAAATGTGTGTGGAAGACCAAGTGACAATTTTAGTGAAAGACCCTTTGTGATAATGCAGTTGTAACTAGACTATATTAAAAATTCAATTCATTAATCAAGAAGAAAATACAATCTAAAAAAAAGAAATGAGCAAAAGATTTGAAGAAGCTTTTTTACGACAGAAATTATACAAATGGCCAGTGAGCACTTATAATATTACACACTCAACAGAATGGCTAAAATAAGGATACAAAACTATTTGAATGGCATGTGAATGTTTATAGCAGGGAAAAATACCAGTAAGTATTAAAGGGTACGCATAGGCACATCATGATTTTTAAGAGGTTAGCTGAACAAACATTAATTTAAATTGGGCAGTGCCAAGCCAGAAGTAGTTAAGAGTGTTCTACCTCCAGAGGAGAGGTTTGTATGGAGCAGGTGTGGCTTAGATTTGGCTGCGACGGTTTCTTCAACTTCCTTAGTTTCTGATGACCTTTTTTGTGGGTTACTGCTCACATATTTTGCAGAAGTCCTTTAGTTTTACTTCTTAATGTTAAATAGTTTACTTTTGGTTTTCTCGTTGGGTCGCGTTCAATAAGTTAAAATCTCTATGTACTGCAATCTTGAATCTGTTCCATAACTCCAGAAAAACATGTTATTTTCATCTGCAGTCAGTATGGTCTCCAATTAGCACTGAATGTTTATTAAGTTGCCCTTTAAATTGATTGGTGTTGTACTGACTTCATCTTATTATTTCAACACTTAATAACAAGGGTTTTAAAATCATCCCTGCCAACAAGTAATAAAATTGCCTGTGTTTCTTAAACTGGGCTAAACTTTTCTCATGCACTATATTAGTCCTCAACTGGCTACACTTTTCTCATAAGCTGTGAGCCTAAACAGTCGATTTTGTTTAGTTTTCTGACTCCCGAAGTGAGGAACTGAATGTTTTATTATTTTTTTTTTTTTGAGTCCTTCTGGGCTGGAGAATCCATAATTCCTTTTTGTAGTTTTGTTGAGCATTTAATTTTTGTGTCCATAATGTGCTAAATTATGTCTATTAAAAAGAACACTTTCATCACAGAAATTGGACAGAGAAGTCAGGATATAATATATAACATAAATCTCCACAATGCAATTTCATATTTGACTATCACTGTTAACTTTAAAGCACTTTAATGTGTTTTCTTATTTGTAATGTACAACAATCTTATGAAGTAGGTCTTGTTTTATAGAAAGGTTAATTTGTCCAAGTTTACAGTAAATGTGTATCAGACCTGAAAGTGCACCATTTCTTCTTTGACTTATGCTATTCTTCCTCTTTTTACTAAATATTTTTCAAGTGTACAGTTGATAAAATATAACCACATGTGACAGAACACCACCAAATCTCACATTTTTATGAATAGAAATAGGTTGTCAGAAGAAAAATAGGTATAGCCTTAATGTTATTTTTATGAATTTTTACATTTTTTGTTATTTTATTAATTTTAGAAGAGTAAATAGTAGTTCTTAGTGGCATTTTTATCAATGGTACTTGGTTACATGGTAGACAAAGTTCATCTTCCAAGTTCCTTAAATACAAAACTGAAAACACCAGGGCAACCCTCAGTGGTTTACTACTTCAAAAACAGTTAATACTAATCAAATCAAGGGAATAAAACTGGAGAGGTTATTAAAAACTTCCTTCTAGCCTATATACTCAAGGTGGGCCTTTCAAGCTCACCTCTGGGCAACTCACAGTTCAACACGCCCAGATATTTGTAAAATTCTGCTATACCTGATGGAAGTGGATCAGGTGCCCTGTGAATGGACGGCTAAGAGCATGAAAGGCTTCCTTCAGACAGAGGTAAATGTTTATGAACCTTTGTGTAGATAATCTATGAGAAAGGCCAGGACTACAGCCAATACTGCTGTTAATATTTCTCTACTTTAAATGTCACAGTTGTTTGTGAGCCATTTTTTAGCAAGTCTGATGATTAGAAATTTCAATTTACAATATCTGTATTTTCTGTGTCTAATAAAAATAATTCAACATGATATTTATCTTCTAAATTGTGAAAAGAATGTGTATTTTAAGTAGCCGACACTGTCTGCAAGTCATAATTCATGAACTATGACAAGGATTTCCATAAAAAACATATTCATAGTACCATAAGTTTCAGTGTTATGCTTCTGAATAATTTATGTCTAATCAAACTTTTGTATGAAAAAACAAAGCTACTACCATACTTTTTTAACTGAAACATGCTGTGTTTATGTATATGATTGCAACTACTTTGGGGGAAATGCAGTCTTGTGGAAGAAAATTCAGTAGAAATATTTGGTTGCCAAGGATATTACAGAAAATATATCTATCCTAATTGCTGTTTACTTTTAAACAATCCATTAGCTTTATTCATAGGAAAACAGAGCATCTAGATTTTTCTTTTACTTGTCCATCTGCAGGATTCTATTAAGAATAAGTATTATTCATTAGATTCATATTAAAATTACATTACAATTAAAACTGTTGCTTATTTTACACATAAATGATGCTGGGCTCAATGGAAAGCTTGATGAAGACACTATGTAATGAAAGGAATAATTTTGTTGAAGATTGATAAAAATTGTCCACAAACACTACATGTATTTGTGGAGAGAGAAAGAAGATATTTAAATTAGGGGAGAAAATTGCATTTTACTATCTACAATATACTGTTTGTGTTACTATTTGAAGGGTAACCTTAACAATGTTGTTTCAAGGGTAAGAAGTCGTAGACATTCAAAACAGACTTCTTAAATATTAAGAGATTATCTCTAAACTAAATACTAATGGTTATTAGTGGAGCTGTAACAAGTTATCTCTTAGTAGTGTTCAATTTAGCAGGCTTCTAATTCTCTATATAAAGAAATTATCAATAAAAAACAAATTAGGTTGAAGAAGCTGCTATAAATGGCTGCCTGATTAGATTATTCATGGACTCTCTGTAAACTCTGGGAATACCCAAGGCTACTGATAACCATCTCCTGGCCTGGAGGCCCTGCTGCAGGCTCACTAAGTCTCAGTTCGCCAGGCTGGGAAACTCAGATGGAAATCTGGATGGCTGGGTGTAGAGTCTCTAAATGCGGGTTTTGTAGACAAAGCAGAGGCACCTGGATGCCATAACCCAGGGCCTCAGACTGCTGTGCTGATGAACAAAAAGGAGTTATGGATCCTCCAGCCCAGAATGACTCAGAAGGAAAAGGGGCGTGCATCCTCACTTTAGGAGTCAGAAAACTAAAACAGATACTCTCAGCAATCAGATGCTTTCACAACTGAAAGCCATGTCTGGAACACATTGAACATAGCTGAAGGTGCTATTGGGTTGGTAGACATATTTTGAAGTGATATTATAGGATGTTCAAAAGCACTTATCAGATTTACACATCGGAGGTTAACGTCAAAGGTATGCAATCATGAAATAGAAGGGAAATTAATTATGGAATTAAAAAATAGCTTAAGGGCAGAAAATAAAGGAAAGCAATAAATAGATAATTTGACTTGAAAATTGCTTTTCATTTTATACTAAAACAAAAAGAAAAAAATGATTTCAAGAAGGTTTCCTGTGTGAGATTTTTCACGATGCATTTCATAAGCACAAAGTGGTGAGATTAAATTGGAAGGATGGGAAAGTTCTCACTTTTAAAAAGTTCCATATACCAAGTATCTTAGGCAGATTCTATGATTTGAGATTTGAGTTTCTAAGAATTTATTTCTACCACTATTAATGCTGCTCCAATCATCTGATATTAAAGAAAATATATATCTATATTTAAATTCAAAAGATTGTATTAAAAATACCCACAGTAAGTTTCCAGAGGCCAATGGTCTTGTCTTTGTTTTTCACTGCACTTTTGCACTCAGATTATTGTTTTGTTTTGTTTTTTTAATATTTTATTTCATTATTTTTAGAGAGAGGGGAAGGGAGAGAGACAGAGAGGGAGAGAGACATCCATGTATGGTTGCCTTTCACCTGCCTCGAGTTCCGGAGCTGGCTGGAGACCTGGTTTGCAACCTTGTTACGTGTCCTGGCTGGGGAATTGAACCTGCAACCTTTGGATTCGCAGGCCGGCGCCTTATCCACTATGCTACCAGCCAGGGCTAGATTGTTGTTTTAATCTTAGCATTTTCATAATGTTGAATTATTTGCAAGGATTTATGCCCAGATTTGATTCTTCATCTATGAAGTGGGGAGTTGGACTAGGTGATCTTTACAATATTAAAGAGGATTGGAACACGTCACTTTAAAATATGCCACATTAGCCCTGGCTAGTATGGCTCAGTTGGTTAGAGCATTGTCCCATAAACCTAAAGGTCATGGATTCGATTCCAGATCAGGGCACATACCCAGATTGTGGGTTCGATCCCAGGTTGGGGCATGTACGAGAAGGCAACTGATCAATATTTCTCTGTCACATTAATGTTTTCCCCCCCCTTCCTCTCTCTAAAAGCAATGAAACAATGTCCTCAGATGAGGATTTTTTAAAAATCTTTATAATTAATTATGTCAAAAGTATCACACCTTTCTTGAGGAAACTGAATAAAGTAAGTTCTCTAAATATTAATAAACTTATTTTTAGAGCATAAAATCTCATGAACTGTGGACTATATAAAATAAAGTTCTCATCCACATGGCACTTATTTCTCATACAATAATTATTCACTAAATATATGTATTCAGTTTTAGCTTTAATTCCCTGGCTAAAACTGCATGAGGGCCTAGTGCTTTCTTTGTGAGAAAAGTCTGTTATATCCAATTATGGTTCTGCAGAAGTCAGGACTTATTTTTCCTAAGAATGAGTCGATAAATTCATTATTTTACCTATGTACCATGCAGCTAAATTATCTTGAAAATATATATGCACACAAAGATTTGATAGAGGAACAGACAAAAGAGACTATACTTTAGAGAGGAAGGGTAAGGAGTAATTTTTTGTAAATGTTAAGTATTTGTGAATATTAACATTGTAAATAAGGTTCCCAATCTATAGAGGACCTGACACTAGCCAGAAGGCGACTATCCTAAAGGGTATATTTTAGACAGTGGTTCTCGTCTTTAGCCGGCATCAGAACCATCTGGGTCTCATCCTCAGAGTTTCTGACCTTGTAAGATTGGGGTGGGACCCAAAATTTTGCATTTCTAAAATTTTCCTTGCTGGTGGTGTTGCTGGTTTGGGGACCACCCTTTGACAATCATTCATCCAGGATAACTGTTTCAAACGTTAAGGACTAAAACTACTTAATTTGGGTTACTCGAGACCTTCAGAAAAGTAGATTCCCAGTCCCCACACCTAGGAGAGACTGATTCAGTGGGTCTGCAGTGGATTCCTGAATTCTCTGTTTCCAAAACATTCCTGTCATGATTCTGATGATCAGTTAGGCTTGAATGCTTTCCTTTCATTCCTTTATGTAGCTCAATCTTGATGCTTCCTATAGACCGCACAGAAAGTGAATGTTTCTTCCATAAAGTGCATTGAAAATCAAATGCAATAGAAACTTGATTCATCTAAAGCCTAGAGGGAGACTTTATGATAAAAATAGCATCAGAAAACACAGAAAGCACATTTTTCAGGGTATAGGTTAGATCACTGCGTGGATTGAAAAGCAAGTGGAATGCTTTACATCACTGATCAGATTAATTGAAAAACAATTAGTGATTTATTTGCTTTACAGAAAAAGCAAAAGAAAGAAGGGTCCTGTGATGGTAGATGAAGAAGGCCCCCATGGAGAAGGCCACAGACAGCTTCAGGATGATTACAACGTCTGGGCAATAATAGAATCCTAGTGCTGTGAAACCCTATTATAAATTGCTTCCCTATACACTGCAGACTGAGTGGATCAAGGTATGTCCCATGTGTACAGAGGCATAATTCATCTTTCTCACACCTATATGGAGAGCTTTCTACAAAGAATAAAGTAAAGCAATCATAAGCCTTTGTGATGGATGAAGCCTCTTTAAATCATTTTTAAAGACTTTGTTAGGTTTTCTATTTAAGCTTATTTTAAAAGAGGGTTCTTTGAAAATGAAAAAAGTTTATAACTTCTAAGGAGAGAGTTCGCAAAGATTAGCTAGTTACAGGGGTAATTTCTATAGCTAACAATGGTATTATTATATCTAAATTTCAAGACCCATTTAAAAGAATAGTGAACAACTTATGATCAAGAAAGGTTTGGCATTTAAGAAGAATGGGGAATGGCTTCCCTCCCATTAAAGATGAAGTCATGAATACTTTGTGTTAAAGAGTTCAAAATATACAGTAGTGATGTTTTTTGGTTTGTTTGTTTCTGTTGTTTTCTCTTTATTCCTTCTCTCTCTCTTTCCAAACCACATCCTTCACCTGTGGTCCTCTGCAGGTGTAGCCAGTCACCCCTGGGAGCCTCTCAGCTTCCAGTTCAGAGCAGCGAGCTCTTTATTTCTCCCATTTTCTCCCTCTGGGCACACCCCCCTGGGAGCCATTGTTGTAGGTGAATCTGAGGAAGTCATTGGGCTGAGGGAGTCAGGCTGATGCCATTTGGAAGAGACTGCTCAGCCGAGGAAAGATGGCATCACGGATGGCATATGAGAGGGACTCGGCACAGGGAAACTGTTGCCTGTCCTTCCAGACCTCTTCCTGAAGCCACGCAACCCATGCCTTCCCTATGACTCCAGTCCACCCTGAGCCTCTGTTTTTCCCCTGGAGCCCAGGCTGAGTGCCCAAGCTGGGGTTTCAGGCAGACTCCCTGCCCACCTAGGGGGACAAAATCCTTGGTGGTTTTCACAGCCAGGTGCCATGTAGACCCCCTGTCTGCACTGGTGTTTGGGCTGGGCAGCACAGCCTGGGGTTGAGAACCCTTGCTCTGCAGGGGAGCCCTTTGTAGCTGAGCTGTCCCTCCAAATTCTCACCTGTCGGAAGGGAGAACAGGACCAACCAACTGGTTTTGCATCCGTGCCATTCCTACCAGTCTCGGCATGCTTTCTTCTCTGTATCCCTCGCTGCAAGACTTCTATTCAGCTAGTCTTCAGCTGGTTATTTATTTGGGTTGATTGCTCTATATTTTAGTTGCAATTCCAGTTTGGTCTTTGGAGGAGGTGAGTGTAACTTCCATCTACTTTGCTGCCATCTTGAAGCTTTAAAAGAGTGCTTTAAAAATATTTTTTGTTTAATTTTTAAATGCAGCTATTTTAATCACCTTTGTAGGGGAGAGGAAAATATTTTCTTTCACCCATTTTTGGTTCTCCAATGAGGCAATCTAAATTAGGCTGGTTTGAAGCATATTGATTACTTTATATTAAGTTTACTTGACAAGAAGCCAATGGAAGAAGGGCATGGTGACCTCCTCTTATCTCCTTGGAATGCAGGAAATAAATCTGTCTTCTGAAACATTCCCTCTTTGCTCCAGAGAGCCTGAGGAATAAACCTTTTTTTGCTAGACTCCAGGAATCCAGGGCCAAAAAGCTCACATAAACAAACCCCGTTACTCCTTTACTAAATTACCACCCAAGAGCAAATTTCATTTAGACCCCTCTCTAACAAACAGCCAAAACCAAGCTGCCTTTTTCTTGTTATTTCATTGCAAAGTTACTTTTTTTTGGTTTTGTTTTGTTTTATTTTGTTTTAAAAAGTATAGAAAACTGACTGGTTCATCATTTGGGGGAGAATTATCTATGATCTCCTGTTTGCGCATATTCAGTTGGTTTTTCTCTTCTCTATCTGGCCTTGTGTCAATTTTGCTATTCCTTCAGCCATAAGAGGCTGAGGAGGGTAGAGCTGCAAATTTACCTCCAAGCCTGACCCTGGCAAAAGGCAGATTAATAGTAGAAAAAGCAACTGATGTATATTGACATGTACCTCACTCATACATGTAGGATCATCCAGTAACACAAATGGGTAGTTAGAACTTGAGCTTATGCTATGTTAGGTCAAATAAGGGAAAAGAGGTTTTAAGCTTCTAAGAGGGGAAAGCTATGAGAAGGTGACCAGGAAAAAAGTATAATAATCAAGGGTTGTTTAGTAAGGTTTGGTATACAGATTTAAGTCCTCTGCCTTCTCCATTGATAAGGCAGACATCCTTAAAAATGGAAATTTCCTTTATAAATGCCCTGAAACTTTTCCTGAGTCTGCTGATTCTCGCTGGAGTTTAGCCCAAAATAATCCATATGCCAAATAGGCATATTTTGGATGGCATCTTCTGGTACCCACCACCTTATATTTGGAATAAATACCATTAAACTCTTTTAAAAATCTCATCAGGTAAACCACATCCTGGATATAAGTAGAACACTACATACATTTAAATGCAATAGTTTTCTGGTAAGTGTTAAATAGACAGTTTCAAGTTTCATTAACACAGAGAAAGTGCAGCGCACAGTTCATTAATAACATGTAGCATACATAATAATAACAAAATATACAACACCCTATATTGTACATTTCATGTGTCATTGATTATCACAAGATGGAGGACAGTGGCCATAATGTCTTGAATGCTGCATTTTCCAACCCAAATTATAAACTGGCTGAAGTACTGTAATGGAAATGTTGAAAACTGCATATTTCCTTATTTAAACTGCTGTACCTTTATCTCGGCTACTCTTGTGCACCAAAATAATCAAATATGAGCTAAAAAATGCCACCCAAAAGTAACAAAGTGGATCAGACTGAGACAATTGTGGTGCCAATGTCAAGTGACAAAGGCATGATAACATATACCTCTCAGGGGCCCAAATTAATGAGTTAGAATGCATCCTAGTTTCCAGAGAACAAAACAGGCAGCTTGGCATCTTTTGTTTTAGAACTCATTAGGAACATGTTTCCTAACTAATATTAACATAGTATTAGATGTTTATTAAGGATGAAAATCAATAGATATCATGAAAGAATTTATGTAGCCTCCACATTTCATTGTGGGTTTTATTGATGAATTGGGCAAACATGTACTGAAAACCTGTGTACTCCAGTCCCTGTATGAGATATAAAGTAAAAATGTGAGTAACAAAAATGCTGATCTTGTACTTTTCCCTAGTATGTTAAGTATCTTTCCCAGTCACTCAATTGGTTGAATATCTGAGAAAACGTTATAATTGTTCTTTGTCCTTCCAACTCTAAAACAGCTTTAATGGGCTTCAAATGAATTTGATCTTAGTGTTTATATGAGATTTTTTCATTCCCTTAAACAGTTCTTATTCAGAGCTCATCAGTTCCTTGATCTCTCTTGCCTCACTGTTCATTCAGAAAGCATTTCAATCAGTTGCCAGATTTAGTATTTGAATTCTATATGAAGAAGGAGATGAAATACATGCAAGAGCCAATTTGCAATGAAAAAAATAAAATGCTGAGCTGTAACACCTGTCTCCATTAGAATCTAGGAGCAAAACCAGAAAACAGCCCTTTAAGTAAAGGTGAAAAAACATATACATTTACCTCCTCTCATTGATTATACATCAATATAGTGAAAATTTAGGAATACAAAAATACATTATTAGATGAGAGATGTCAATATGTTTTTAGAAAGTAGAGAACCTTTGGTAAAGCGATAGGTACTTTAGTGGAATAGCAAAGAAAGCTACGACTGAAGGCTAATGAGAATAGGGGTAATATTTGCCCTGGAAAAAGGCAAGACTTGAAAGTCCTGGAACAGCGAGGAGAACAGAAGGGAAGGGGCAGATAAGAGAAGAGATAGGTTGGAAATCTCCAGCTGCCACTCTCAGGTAGGAGGCCAGAGGTTTGTTCTCTGGAGAAAGTAAAGAGAAGAGCTCAGCACTGCAAAGGGCAGGAGTGAGGCGTAAGCCACAAAACAAGAGGATGGACTAGAACTCTCAACATGCAGTACTGACAAGGAGGCCCTTACTCTCCCAACCACCATCCCCCAACACACCCTAGGAAATCAAAGAGCTCTTCTCTAGATGAAATAGAAACAACCCAGAAAAAAATACTCCAGGCAGCCAGCTACATTTTTTCTCTCTTATAGCAGGAAATCAATACATGATGCCTAAAACTGATAAATCAAGAAACAGCAGAATAAAACACTATATATAGTTTATTAGCTGGGTCGGCTAAGGTACTATAACAAATACACAGCAACAATTCATTTGGCTGAGGAACAAGAAGCCTATTTGTCTCTTACACAGCGGTCGGGGAGGAGGACTCTGGCATAGGAGGCCACTGCGCTTTATTTGGCCACTCGGTGCCCCAACTGAAGTCAGCTCTGCAACATCTTTTATTCAGGCTTCAAAAAATGTGCTAGTTGTCGCTATTTCTGGCTATGAAGTCAGGAAAAGAAAATATGGACGAGGTATGATTTTTCTTAAGGCACTAGCCCAGAAGTGACAGATATCAATTCTTCTCACATTCCATTAGAAATAACATAGTCATGTGGCCATGTCAAACTGTGCGGGAAGTTGAGAAATGTAATATCTAAGTAGGTAGTCCTGTATCCAATTTAACTCCCACAGTCTGGAGGGGAAATGCTTTTGGCTAGATAGCTAGTAGCCTCTGCCTCATGAGGGTAAGAAAAGATGGAATCAAATAATAGATGCAGTCCATGTATTTAGGGTGTATATCTATATAAGATATGGCTCTCCATATTGATCACATTCGCTGTGTCATTGTCCACTTATGTTTGCTTTTTTTTACTGAGCCACATAAACTATGCTTCACAGTAGTGATTTACTGTATCACTTTAAATTGTTTTAAAAAAAAAAACAAAAACAAAAAAACCATTTAATCCTTTTTACTCCAAGAAATGCTGTTTAAACTATTGATTGAAGGGGGAGGGCATCATTGCTAAAATGTTAACAGATTTCCCACTTGCGTTATGCTTAATTTGGAGGAAAATGTAATAAGTAAGATTTATTTTTATTTTTTAATTATTATTTTTTTGCTAGCATTCAGTATCGGAGAAGGTGACACTGTGTGGATAACAGCAATACCATTAATAAGAAAAGAGTTCAGCCCTGGCTGGTAGCACAGTGGATAAGGCGTCGGCCTGCGATCCCAAAGGATTGATTCCCCAGCCAGGGCACATAACCAGGTTGCAAACCAGGTTGCAAACCAGGTCTCCAGTCAGGTCTGTGGCTGGAGGCAGGTGAAACGCAACCATACACTGATGTCTCTCTCCCTCTCTGCCTCTCTCCCTTCCCCTCTTTCTAAAAATAATGAAATAAAATCTTTAAAAGAAAAAGAAAAGAAAAGAGTTCAGATTGGGTGGTGTTTTGCTCTCTGGTGTTGAGGGGAGAAGACTTGGCCTTCCATAGGCATTTTAATGTTTGGGGACAGTTAGGGGGCATGCCATTCTGGAAGGCTGTCTGCCACTTTGCACTGGATGACTCAACCTCTGGAGTTCCTTTCGGGTCAAGACCAGACAATTGGTCCATGACCTAGGACCCAACATAAGCGTTATATCACTGAACCTACCATCAGAGCTAATTGTATTGATTTTCTTTAGTTGTGTGACAGTGCCCGGAGGTTTAAATGTCTTTAAACGATCTCTATATGACAGTTGAAGAATTGATTTTTTTTTAGCTCCATGAGGTAAATTAGTCAAATAGGTCATATATGGATAAAAATAAACTTGATAGTTGGACTGTATTTTTCATGTTAAAGCTTCCTTTGCTGGCTTTTGTGGAAGGAGAATTTGTACGAGCTCAGGGGTCAGGAAGCACAATGGAAGTAGAGGCCCAACTTTAACGTTTTGTGTTTTATTTTAATAACTTATGTGAATAATTTCATGTGGAGATACCTATTATAATGACCTTTCAGACACCCCCCTTTTGGAAAACAAATGTAAACCTGTCTCCAGGGAATATATACTTGGTTTTAGGATCTAAAACTATTTTCAGAAGCTAAAACTTAGAATAGTTCTAGCCAGTTGCAAACATCTATTGTCAGTGAACAGGACAGAAGGACTATCTTCCTCCATCCACAAGATTCATTTCACCAGCAAATGAGAAATTGCTATTTAACCCAAAGTGATAAATGCAAACAAACAAACAAACAAACACCGATGAACCTGTCTGTCAACATGCAGGAAACCTCTAAGGCATGACGGGAGCATGGCTTGGACAGCCTGCTATGCTGGGTGGAGAGTTCTCTGAGCTGTCTCAGCAGGTGCTGCAACAGTTCTATGTTCATGTTGTCACTATTGCCATTTTATACAGGAGGGAAGAAAGAATCACGGATCTTAAGTAGGTTGCCCAGTCAGGTCACATGCCTGGGTGGCAAGCCACGTCTCTCCCCATTTGAGGGTATTTGAGAGGCAATCGCAAATATTGTGAGGATATTTCTCTCCTTCTCTTTCTCCTTCCTTTCCCTCTCTCTAAAAATAAATAAAACATTTTAAAAAGTGTTCACAGGAATGATCAGAAAAATCAAACAAAACAAAGAGCTGTAAAGAAGGCAAAAGAATAATTAAAATTGCCATTACATGGTCATGAACATTCATATGAAGATCCTGTAAATCTATCTTTCATCTGATGATAGCTGTCATCAGGGTATTATTGAAATACCTTGAAACTGCCCATAAGATTCAGGTTATGCTCATTGGGGCGCTTTTCCAGTCAATTGCTGTTGGATGGGCCTGGTGTATTGAATTCAATGCTTTGTGAAATAGCAAAAAACAGTACTGAGATTATGCAAAATTTTAACCACATTTTTGGACACTTGTAGCCCATAAAGCTAGGTAGTAGCTAACTTGTTGTAGGACTCAGTTGTTCTGGTATATGATTATGTAACAAGGTAGGAATCACAGAAATTACACCTGATGAATGTATACAATTCACCTGCTTGGTAAGGTCTTTATGGAAGTGAAAAGATTTTTATGGTTTCCTAAGATGTTTGATTCTACAAATTATTTATATGAAATCTTAAAGGATGGGTAATGTTTCTATAACTGTTGTATGTCAATTATATTTTTCAAAGAATAATGCAGACTTATGTTGTTATTTTAAAAAAACAAGCAATTTTTTGTTTTTGATTAAAGAGTTTATCAATAAGCAGAGAACCAATGTTATTAAACTTTTTAGCCCAGAAAGAGCACACGATGCATAATTAGGAGTTTTATGCAACTCCTTTTACTTTCTTTTGACAATTAAAAAGCTTAATGAGAGCATATTGTTAAGGACCCCCATGCACTCAGCCTTTCTCCACCCTTAAGACTACACTGAAAATTAATTGGTATGTAACACATATTGTACTTTGTACACTTAAACAGAATCATACAAAGTATAGTTACTTTTGAAGCACATAAATTAATTAGATTGGAAGAATATGAGAGATGTGAGCCATTCTGACTCTGTGGGTCTATATCAAGCTAAAATATGATGAATGCTTGCCAATAGTCATATCATAAATATGATGAAGGCTTGTAAATATTTCATTCATCACATTCATGATATGATATATGTGATATGTATATAACTTGGTTAATACCTCTCTGTAGTTTTCCAAAATTATTTCCTAACTTTTACATTAGAAATGCAAACCCATACATATTTACTCACATGTGAAAAACAGCAGAAGTTTTCTCATTAAATTAAATTTGCTCAAATTAAGAGATTAATATTATATGTACATGTCACTATTTCATGGACCATATATATAGCTAATACATAAAGGTCTGTAACACCCAACTGCAATATTTAGAAGGCAAACTGCGATAAAATAAATCAGATTTCCCACGCTTATATTTTCACCTAAAACTGTAGAAACTCAGGATCAAAGGGGTGTAAGAATGTAACACATACTGCCTCCCATTGATGTTTATCTCAACCGTGCAGTAGCTGCGTAAGTCCCGGACCTTCTGTTTGCATATTTCTAGTAGCACAGAACTTGCTAGTCCCCAGGAATCCAGGCCCTCATTTCCAGACAGCTATAATTTTTAGACAGGCCTTGTTCATGCTGGAGTAAGGACTGCCAGCTGACTAACACTCATGTTCCTCTTCTTCATTAACACAAGGCCTGGGGGTGAGCAAGTTTATCCTCCCTTCTTCCTGGTCCATCTCTGAGATGTTGCTCCTGGGTCGGGCTGTGTGAGGGACTCTCACCGGCTTATTGTTTTGCCCACCCTGCGATGTCTGGGGTGCACACTGGACCCTAACCTTCCCCACACCCTTTCCCAGACCCCCACGTGCGGTGAAACTGGGACCGTCTGCCACCCACCAGTTCCAAAGAGCACCGGAGCCAGAGAGAGAGCCGCGCAGGGCCAGCGCGAGGGAGGCTAGGCTGACCCCTGGTGCACCAGTGCTCCACTGTCCGCCCGAGTTCACTTGCAAAGGCAAGTGATAGGAAACATTTCATGCGTGCAACTTGGGAGCATCCAGCTTCAAGCACAGGGCCATCCTGAGTTTACCACCCTGCATTGCACCCCCTAAATGCAATTCTTAATTAATACCCATTAAAGTTACATTCACTCCCCCCTGGCTTCCACGCTTTTGTTGTTGTTACATCATGTAAAATAATCAACAAGCCCACACACATCCACCAGACACATTTTCTGCACAGCCTACACTGCTACTGACTATTATTTTCTCTAATACAACCTTTCGCCTTCTCTACCAGGTCTTTCTCACCTTTTCTCTTTGTCTTTACTCACTCAGCATGGGCGGGCCAAATGCCAACTCTAATCATTGAACTATTTTTAATTCTTCTCCTACCTCTGATTGTGCAATTTGTTGGGTTGAGATGATACATTTGCAGCCTGACATTGAACTTTGAAAGTTACTCTCTTCCCTGGTCTGCGAACCCCACAGGTCGCCAGGTCGATTCCCAGCCAGGGCACATAACCAGGTTGCAAGCCAGGTCTCCAGCCAGGTCTGTAGCTGGAGGCAGGTGAAAGGCAACCATACATTGATGTCTCTCTCCCTCTCTGCCTCTCTCCCTTCCCCACTCTCTAAAAATAATAAATAAATCTTTTTTTAAAAAAGCTTTTAAAATAAAATAAAATAAATTTACTCTCTTCCTTTCTATTTTCTTAGCACATCTTTGATTTTTCTATTAGATATTTAGATGATTATGGCAGGCCCTGAAATAGTAAATGGGTAATTTAAACTTTTTATTTCTACTCTCTATTTTCTACCTTTTCCACAATGAACATTTTAGTTATAAACAATGGATGAAATGGCAAGGGCCCGATAATTCCCTGATGTCTTCAGAGGTGGCGTTCTTATAGATACCTTTTTCATACTCGAGAGTCCTGAAACTCAAAAGACATGCGTGTGAGGTTTGGGGGACTCTTGACAAGGATGATGAATCAATAAGAACTTGGGTAAAATGGTCTCTCAAATGCACTACATAGCTGTGGGTATTTCATTGTGCCTAAAAGGCACAATGGTGCCAAGTACATAACACAGCACTCATTTCAGGTATAATACTGTCAAATATTGAAAGAAAGTTTGGCCCTGGCTGGTGGCACAGTGGATAAGGTGCCGGCCTGTGAATAATGATGTAATAAGTCTGCATCATTGTGATAATAAAATTTCAGATCTATGTACAATTCTCTCATATCAGACCACAGATACAGAAGATTGTGAAGGTCATAAATTCTCAGTGAAATGAAAGCATGTAAAGTTTATTCAAATAGTTCAACTCCTTCTAAACAAACTTTGATTAAGAAGTACCATTTACCATTCAACAAATACCTCTTGAGTGGTTTCTAAATGAAGGTCCTGTGGGAGTTAGACTTATACAAATTCAAAATGGTTTTTACAAAGGGTGGAAAGGCACATGTAAACTACTCTCTTCAAGACACTCACAACTCACCTAAGCAACAGGCAGCGTGAAGGACAATGGTTAAACTTCGTTGAGGATAATGAAGCCAGCTTTTCACAGCCCTAAGTAGAAAATGAATAAGAACTAAAAAATGCAACCACTCTATGAGTGACACTATTAAGTGACTTAATCACACACACCTTATTTTTTTTAATTAATTTATTATTGTATTACAGCTGTCCCATTTTTCCCCTTTGCTGTCCCCTGCCCCACCTACCCCATTCCCTCTTCCACAGTAAATCCCCACCTTGTTGTCCGTGTCCATGGGCCATTTATACTAGTTCCTTGACAAACTCTTCCTCTCCTTTGTCACCTTCTCCCCCCACCTCCTCCCCTCTGGTCACATTCAGTCTTTTCTTGTTTCCATGCCTCTGGTTCTATTTTGCTGGTCTTTTGTTTTGTTCCTCAGTTTCCTGCATTAGGTGAGATCATACTGTATTTGTCTTTCACTGACTGGTTTATTTCACTAAGCATAATACTCTCCAGTTCCATCCATGCTGTCACCAAAGGTAGGAGTTCTTTCTTCCTGTCTGCTATGTAGTATTCCATTGTGCAAATGGACCAACATTGTTTGATCCAATCATTCTCTGATGGGCACTCAGGCTGTTTCCAGCACTTGGCTATTGTAAATAATGCTGTGATGAACGTAGGGGTGCATAAGTTCTTCCGTGTTTCAGGATTCTTCAGGTATAGCCCTAGCAGTGGAATCTCTAGATCAAAAGGCAGTTCCATTTTCAGTTTTTTTGTTTTTTTTTTAGGAAACTCCATACTGTTTTCCACAATGGCTGCACCAGTCTGCATTGCTACCAACAGTGCACCAGGGTTCCCTTTTCTCCACATCCTCACCAGTACTTGTGGTTTGTTAATTTGTTGATGATGGCCATTCTGACAGTTGTGAGATAACATCTCATTGTGGTATTAATTTGCATCTCTCTGATGGCTAGTGATGTTGAGCATCCTTTCATATGCCTATGGGCCTTCTGTATGTCTTCCTCTGAGAGTTGTCTATTCAGGTCCTTTGCCTATTTTTAATTGTAGATAAGACTAGATCACTTTCCAAAGCCATTTGGCTTTCTATATTTGGTATTTCACCTTTGTTATCATCAAAGAGATGAGAAGAAATGATTTATATAATTTTAAAGACAATTCACTTCTAATTTTTATCTTCCTTCAGAAGGTAACTAATTTTCTTAATATGACTCATAACACATTTAGGCTTTACATTTTATAAATGATCAAATTAACCTTTAAAATCTACTTAACAAATAGCTACTGTATCAAATCTCCTCTTTGAAATCTAAGCCCAACATCACTATTAAAAGAAAGGGCAGTGCTTTAAATGGTAATATGATCTAAATTAATTTTTTGTCAAAAAAATCCACATGAAACTATAAAAATAATTCTCTATCAGTCCACGTAGGAGAAAAAGAAAGATAAGTCACCCAAGGCAAAAGACTTTGGCTGTAAAAATAGGGTCAAAACATTTATAATACCATGTGAAAATCTATTTTAAAATATTAAAGACACACACACCAGGCAGGACCTTCTCCCATAAATTGATACTTCAGATCTGTTATTTGACTCAAGTAAGTCTGTGGAAACCATATTGGTTTCTATTTATGCCACAGAAACTTGTCCTGTCTACTGGGAAGTGTCTCCATGCCTTCCCCATGTGTCTATGCATAGCTAGAGTGCAATTTTTTTTTTTTTATTCATCAATAAGCACAGTCTTTGACAATAAGACCTATATTTCATTTTGATTTTCTAGACAAAGGTGGCTGAAATAAATATAAGTTTTACTTGGCTATATTTCCAAAGGATTACAGTGGGTGAAATTCAAATCACCACATACTTTTAGATATGTCAAAGTTGGTTTAAAATATGAGAGTCATATAAATATTTATTTTACATCACAAATTATCTGAAAGTATACATGTCTTTTGTTTTAGGAATTTGTTTTCCTTAATTGTTAGTTAAGGCATGGTTTAATTGAGGACCAACTTTGTGAAGAATTCTTTTTTAAAACTATTAGCTAGTAAGTACTTTGTTATTAAGTGACTATATAAAAAGTGCAAAAGAAGAGATTTTATTAATTGGATCTGGATATAAATAAATATAAACATTATGTTCATACATTTTGAGATTCTCTGCCTTTAAATAAACACATTTTAATTATAAAGGCTAGCAAAACATATTTTATCTATTACAGATATTGATTGAGTAGTAAAGAGAACAAATTGGTTTTGGTTACAACACATTTGAGATCACGAATAACATTTTTTAACTAAAAATATTTTTAAAATTTACTTTCCATATTTATGAGTTTGGTTTTGTAGGGGGAAAATGGTATATGGAGTTTTAAAAACTAGTGTATATAATCCCCAAAGTATCAAGTCACCAAGCCATTCTCATTGGAGAGAAGAAATCCGTTACAGTAGCTTAAACACTGAAAATTTCCGCGAAAGTAATTTGGAAAAAAAAGACAACGTTCTTTGCCGCAACGGAGAAGGCAGCAGAGCCATCATTGTTAAATTGAGTATTCTCATTCATTTCCGAAGCACAGCGTTATAAACAATTAAAAAAGACAAACAGGTTGTCGTTCCTCAACCATTTTTCTTCAACCATGTGACAACAGAAGTAGAAATAAAATAAAGGAAAATATCCATGCATGAAAACTGCAAAATATCCTACTCAATATCAATAGCATTATCACTGTGTAAAGTGCCCACTTGATGCCGTATTAATTGAAAAGTATGTTAAAATCAATGACTTGCCTTAGTCACCTCTTTTATCATATAAAAGAGGAAAGATTTTTCCTTTACTCTCTTAAATTCTGTGGCTGGAAATTTAACTGACAAAAGACAGATTAACAGGAGAGAAACACAAAAATTTCATTGGATGTTACATAAATAACCTGTCTGCCTCAAGCCTGGTCACAGGGCTCTTTGTAATTCCTGCAAAGAAAGGGAAGTTCAGACAGTCAGCTTGGTGTTTAACAACTTTTCTAAGGAGGCTGAAGCCATTTCAAAATACACGGAATTTGCCCAGGAGGCTGCACATGGGGGCGGTAGATTAGTAATAAGGGTCCTAAAATCCTGAAGAGGACTGGGACCCGGATTTGAGAGCAGACGGGCTATCCTAGCCTGGATTTTTTCTTTTGTATTGAGTCTGATTTTTGCTCTTTATTTTTTAAAAGCGAGTCGCTGAGGCTCGCCATAATGCTCTTTTGTGGCCTTCTTTCAAATTATCTTCCCAAAGGTACCAAGAGGATATTTGTTTAGGATGAGAGTTCTCTAAAAATCTTTTCAAGTATAAAAGTTTGTTTCTGAGATGAAAGGATCCATTTTCTGGCCTTTGACAAGTAAGATACCTAAGAGTACAGTCGTGCATCACATTGTTAGTTGGTTTTGTCCTCATGCAAACACACAGCTGGATGGTACTTATGTGACAGTTTCTCCACGTTCTGGCTAAACCTTCTGGGCGTGTGCGCGCGCGTGTGTGTGGTGGGGGAGATACCAGGCCAACTGGAAAAACATTGCAAGTCTTAATGACAGAGCTATTTGTTTGTCGGTTTGGCTTGTGCAGTGGTCTGTTACTGTGAAGCAGCCACCGAAAAGGGAATCCGTTTTCATGAGTGTTGAGAGCAGTTGTATTTCATTAGTCAGCCTATTGGTGAGCTAAATTACCTAAGATTCTGGAAGATGAAATATTCTTTTTTTTTTTTTACTTTCATACATTTATATATTGTAATGACTGTCATTGCAGTGATATTTGTCACATTGAATAATTATAGTATCATATTGTCTATATTCATTATACTATTCACCATGATTTACTAGCTTTTCCAAGTTGGTAACCTTAAATAGTATCAGTTTTATCATCCCCACCCCACCACTACCACCACCAACCTCCCTGATGATATGGTAACCATGATCTTGCTCTGTTTTTCACAAGTATGACTTTCAGATTCTACATAAGTCATATTATACAGTACTTGTCTTTGATGATGGTTTTTTAGCTGAGCAGAAGGTTCTTAATTTTTTATGAATTTATTGTTGTTGTATTACAGTTATTCCATTTTCTCCCATTGCTTTCTCCTACCCCACCTACCTCTCTCCCCTCTCCCACAGTCAGTCCCCACCCTGTTGTCCATGTCCATGGGTCATTTCTACTAGTTCCTTAAGTAGACCCTTCCCCTTCTCCCCCTCCCCACTCCACTCTGGGCTGTGTCAGTTCGTTCCTTGTTTCCATGTCTCTGGCTCCATTTTTGCTTGTCTATATATTTTTTTCATTATTTTTTTGTATTAGGTGAAATCATATGGTATCTGTTTTTTGTCACCTGGCTTATTTCAATAAGCATAATATTCTATTTTCAACCATGCTATCGCAAAACATAGAAATTCCTTCTTACTTTCTGCTGTGTAAGAAAACTCGAATTTATAGTTGGTAGGTCAGAAGCACAGGCATCCCTAGAGACTGGTCTAGTGTCTGAAGTGCCATCAGTCTTGTGGTGCTTGGCCCTTAAACCTGTAGAGTCTGTTGCTTGCTCCAGGCAGTTAGTGTCAACATTGAATTGAATTATTGTGCACCTGGTGTGGGTAAGAGAAGTGAATTAATTGTTTGGGAAACCAAATGCTACATGATATGAAATAAACATTCTAGCTAATGAATGAACTATTGTAGTGGGATTTTTTCAGATTGTAAGTCCAAGTATGGGAAGTTCCTAACGCAGTCTTTTAATCAATTCAGAGTACACTTAGCTAATTCTATTTTTTAAGTTAATTTCTTTCTTTCCTTCCAGAGTTTCCTTTGCCATATTTTTCAGATTAAAAACACCAACGATTGTATGATGCACCATTATTTTATGCATTGCTATGGGAAAAAATGCATGCTACCTTATCAATTAGAACATTTTATACTTATTTTGAAAGGTTTTTGTACTCAATTAGACATATTTTTACATATTCTTCTTATGCATACATTGAAAAATATATAAGCAAAGTAGTTTAGTTATGGTGATTCTAAAACTACTTTGTATTTTACAATACCAATTTTCTTACCCACATTCCAACTCAAAATGACCCAAGTTTTTTACATAATGTTCTCCTTGCCATCAGGAGCTTTGTTAATGCAGCATTTCTTAAACTAATCCATAAAATAACTATAAACATCAGTGTTAGACTCTTAAATTATTAGAGCTAAATAATCTGGTAACCATTTCTCCATTTCCTCCCCACAATCATTTGGTTCCTATAGGTTAAAACATTCCATTATAAAATGTAATAAAACACTCCATCATAGTCTCTAAGCCTTTGACATCTATTCCATTCTCTTCCCTCCCTAAATCAATTGTCTGTGTCCATGGGTCACAAATAAACGTTCTTTGGGTTATCCCTTCACCATCTTTTATCCAGCCCCCAGCTCAGCTCCCCTGGCAGCTGTCAGTCTGTTCCCCATGTCAGTGCTTCTGTTACTATTTTGTTCGTCAGTTTATTGTGTTCATTAGGTTCCACATATAAGCAAATCATATGGTATTTGTCTTTCTCTGCCTGGCTTATTTCACTTAGCATAATGTTCTCCAGGTCCATCCATCCTGTCACAAAATGTGTTTTAATTATTCATCATTCCTACTCAAAAACACATCATACTTATTTTGATTATAATGTAAAATTTTCCAAATTTTTATTGAAAAGTCTCCCACAACAAGTAATGTAAATGCAAAGCAGGTGCTCTCCTTGAGACTGAAAGAACAGCTCCTATTCCTGAACGATGTGGCTCAGTGGATAGGCACCAGCCTTCAAACCCAAAGGTCACTGGTTCAATTTCCCAGTCAGGGCACATAACCAGGTCTCCAGCCAGGTCCCCAGCTGGAGACAGATGAAAGACAACCATACATTGGTGGTTCTCTCCCCTTTCTTCCTCCCTCCCTGCCCTTCTCTCTGGAAATAATGAATTAAAACATCTTTAAAAAGAAAGAAAGAACAACTCCTTATTAAAGTTCAATTTCAATTGTTGGTGCAAATTGTTTGAAATATTCTTCCATAATTTTTCTCATTTTTCCATGTTATATAGGGTACCAATGTCCTCTGCTGGAGTCATTATCAGGCCATAATGAATATAAGGGTTTAGGACATCCTTGAATTTTGGGGTACCATAAATACTAAAGCTACAGTACTGTGCTAGGGTTATAATAAACAAGATTTTATGCTAAACAGAAAAAATATTTTCTTTTTAGATAAAGACCCTATCTTCCAGTCTTTGGAATGACCTTGGCCAGATTTTTATAAGGAGATTCTTTTGTGCTCAGTTAGGTTGACTGTAAAATTATGCGTGTCTGAATTGAAAGAAATGGATGACTTCTCGTCATTGTACATATAACTTTTTAGCTTTGAAACTACAAAAAGAAATTTGAAACCTATCGTTTCCCTTGGTCCTAGTCATTGATATGACAAATAGTCTAAAAAGACTGAAAATGGGACAGGTATGTTTTATCATTATTTTAGAACTTTTCTCTGATTATTTTTTATTACATTCCAGTAGCTGTAAAACAGATGCTAATTGGTGAACTCAGCAAACTTCAAACTCTCTGGAAAAAGTGGTAAATAACTGAATTGCATTTAACAACTGTACAATTCAAGAGATTTAGTTATCTGAAACAGTCATATCCACGGAGAGGATAAGTAAGGTAGAGCTCTGGTTATGCTGTAATTTCTTGACAGGCTTTAGAGATAATTGAAATAGTCTGCTCTGTCATTGAGTAAAAGATGTTTGACTCCTCAAGGAAGTTTAGAATTCTAATAGAGTTTGGAAGGTTTTTAAAGGATGAATAAAATTCGTACCTGTGAACTCTTTCGGGTATGTGTATGTACTCCTTTTTTTTCTAAAGATAGTGAATATTCTTTCCTGGAAGAAAATAGTAAAAATAACTGAAAGTAAGTTGGCATGGTTTTATGAAAACAACTCTTCTAAAAAATATAAATAGAAATATGTATTATGCCTTAAAGATTAAAATGTCATATAGAACCAAACTTACTGAAGACTCTGAAGAATTAACTTTGCCTGAGTCCAGTTTATTATTTAAATATAGTGTCCTTATCTAGATCATTCTGTCATCATTAGTGACTAGAACTGTGATCTCCAATTAAACTTACTTGTATTGCCACCAATCTTTTGTAGGGTTATCAAAGCTAGTCACAAAAAACACCCATAGTAATTCTGGCAGGTATGTTTTAGACTATTATGAATTGACTAGATAGTGAATAACCATTAATATATTTATCACTTGTCTCTTTTATATATCCCATTCTTCTTCTTTAATAATTGGCTGACTACTGTCTCTTTCAAAGCATCTCTGAATAGCTCCACTCATTCTTCACTCAGTTAATGTAATGACTAAAACTCTCCTTCTCTGGAGGTCACACTCATAATTATTATGTTCAACACAAACTTCTCGCAATAGCTAGAATGCTTCAGCTATGATGTCTTCACAATGGAAACCTACAGTATCCCATGTTGCATGAGGTCAAGGTACTTCTATTCCTTCTTTTTACATGAAATACATTAGTGTGGTACCAGTGCATTGTATCAGAATGTTTTATGTAACTTATAGTGTTAGATAACCAGCAGTTTTGGCTTAGAGTCCTTGTTCACCCTAGAGGATTTATTTCAAGGTCTAATGGGGGAAAGGACAGAGAAATGAAGCCAAAGTAGCAAATAATAGGTTGTACTCATGATGTGTCTCTAATGGTGATGATAAAGGCTTGTGATTTGGTGAAGATAGTCATGCCTTGTTGTCCTTCTGAAAAACATATATATTTACACAAATGGCGTTCTATTCATCATTTTGTTAACTCTTCTCCAGAAGATCCCATACAGCAGTGAATCTCAGGCCATGAAAAATCTGGTATCACAAGTTGGAATTAAAATTACTGCCACCTGTTGTTTACATACCAATTTACTATCTTTATAATAATGGACTCAGTGTTACCTAGTTTCAAATGTCTCATAAATTTAGTTGGTAGACAATATTTTATTAGTTATATTAGGTACAAGTATACAAAAAAAAAACCTCATAATGGATTAAAGACTTAAATGTAAGGCCTGAAACTATAAAACCCTTAGAAGAAAACATAAGTAGTAAACTGTTTGATATCAGTTTAATATCTTTAATGAGATATCTCCTTAAGCAAGGGAAATAAAAGCAAAAATAAACAATTGGGACTTCATCAAAGTAAAAGCTTCTGAACAATGAAGGAAGCCATTAACAAAGCAGAAATCAAGCTAGTGAATAAGAGAAGATTTTCACAAAGGCATACCCAATAAGAAGTTAATGTCCAAAATAGATTCAACAACTCAATAACAAAAAGATAAATAATCTGATCAAAGTGGGCAGATGAGCCATTTTGAAGAGCCATTTCTCCAAAGAAGACATACAGATGGCCAACAGGATAGAAAAAGAAGCTCAACATCACTAATTATTGGGAAAATGTAAATCAGAACCACAATGAGCTACCACCTCACACCTGTCATACAGCCACCATCAACAAACCAACAAACAACAAGTGCTGGTGAGGATGTGGGGAAAAGGGAGCACAGATGGTACTTGGTCAGATAACCGAGTTTTTAGTGGCACATATTTTGGCAGTAGTTTCACTTGTCTTTCCCTGGAGATCTGAACCCTACCTAATGCATTGGTGAGTTTGGCTAAAAAAGGTTTTTTTCACTCTGATTGTGAGAAGTGTTAACAACTTTTTCCTAGGTGTTCATAAGATAGAGATAGATCCATTTTTAAGTAAAGTTTAGAGAAAATATAAACAACAAAGGGTTTTGGAAATAAACTGTTTCTCATCCCTATTCTCTTTAGAAAGCAAAAGACTAAAGTAAGAGGTGGTCTTAGGACAAAAATCAAATCTAGAATGTAGCTATAGAAAACTTTGTTTTGACTAAGAAACAAAACCAAACAAAACAGGTTTGCAATGTATGGGATGGAGTCAAGGTGGCAAATCTTTGCAGCAGGTACAAAATTGGGGGTGAATGGTCTTTCGTCTCCCAGAAGAGCAGCACCTGCAGTGGAGCTCCGCCATGCACACCCAGCATGCAGCTGTGTCTACATGTGGGGCTATCAGAGCAGGTCATCAGGACATGCTTAGCAGAAGCAGGTTCTAAGCCATTCAAGAGAAGCGGTGATAAGGACTGACTTGTTCCAGGACAACTTGTTTGGGAGACTCGATTCAAGTAAGTTTAAATGTTAAAATCTTTAGACACTTCAGTATTGTGTGCACTGCATCTTAGATTGGTTTACTTTTTCTAAATGAAAATAAATAACTTAAAATAACATGCTTGCCTAAAATGGACATCTAGGAAGACCAAGCAAACACAGGGGACAATATTACTATTGTCACTATGACTATAGCAATGATTACAGGGCACTCTTCTGCATCCTATACACATATAAACTTATTTAATCATGGCACTATAATGAGTGAGCGCTGGAAAGACAGAATGATTTGTATCTTAGAGTAGCTCAAACAGCCCTGTGAAGCAGTGTGAACCAAATGATCTGAGAATCTGAAAGCTAATATTCTGGGACAAGACAAAGGGTGTAGTCATTTGTAACAATCAGAAGAAGGACACGAAATGGAAAGCACCGTCTGGTGAACATGGAGACGCACAGAGATCTGATCGTTCGGGCTTCCTTTGATCTGTGCAAATCTTGGCTACTTTTAAATGTTTCTGTAAATTACATCATACACACTATGTTTCAGCCTCAAAGAGAGTGTCTATACCTAAAGGGGAACAATGTGAACAAGCACAATGAAGGTATTTGGTCAAAGATATGATTTCAGTAAACCCACAAAGGGAAAGTAAAAGAGTTAATGCTTTCATTCCACCTTTGATGCATTCGGCTTTTTTCTATACAAATATTTTGTTACATGAGTAGAGCGAGTGCATATAATACACACATACCACTCCACTGCTCCTTTCTAAAACATTTTTGAAGCATTTGACAACAATCATGAGAGAAATAACATGAAATCTGTAGGTTTTTGTAAATCTAATTAGATATATCACAATACTGTGAAGTGAGATTCACTTATAAAGAGCAATGTAACAATGAATCTGCAGAAATATAAATATATTTTTAAAATTATTTTATATGCATGCCTACCTTATAGACCGAAATTTCAATGTTCAGTGTGAAAATCAAAACATGTTATTATAAATCTGACAGAACACTAATTTCCAAGAAGCTAAATGCCAAATGAAAATATAATTTTGAAATGGGAATAAGTGTAAAATCTCAAAAAGCTTGATTATATTTAATATAAGGAGATTGAATGAAAACCCAAAACTCTGTCAGGAAACAATAATTTATTTCCAAATTGTATTAGAACCGATAAACACAGTATTTTATATATATATATATATATATATATATATATATATATATCCATCCATGCACACTAATATCAATGATACATCCATTTTGAAATAAATATTTGCTTTAAATAAATATTAGTATGTATTTTAGTTTAAATTAAAAATAAAGGTAACATTCCAATGCTTACTTATTGAAGAATAATTTACCATTATCTACTATAATAAAATAACATGTCTGGAAGGTGGGATTTCCAGAATGGTGGAGTAAAAAGCTTTGAAAATCCACTCCTCCAAAAAGCAGTGAGAACACTGTCAAAAAGTGACAAAACCAATTTTGACAGAGCTCTGGAACTTCTCCAGAATTTGCAACAACTCGAGAAGCATTTATTCAAGAAACAAGGCCGACTCCTTTAAGGAACACGAACTCTGTCGCATGGTAGTTGGTCTTATTCTCCTGCCATCCTCCCCAGCAGTCCATGGAAGGGCCATCATGGGTTTGGAGGTCACAGAAATAAAACCTTGGATTCATCACGATGGAGTAAAGCACCAGAGGAACAATGGACCACCGAGCCTCAACAAGACTTGAAAGTCACCCTAATTCAGAGCTCAATGGGAAAAGCCCTATCCAGGACATTCTTCATTAGAAAGAAAATCAGCAGCATTTGTTTAACATTTCAGCTGACTAATGTAGTCCTATTTGAAGGGAATGAGAGCCTAGACAAAAAGAAAAGAAGAAAATTTGAGAAAAAAGAGAAAAGATGAATATATAGGGGCTTCGGAAAGCTATGACAGGTTATGGGCCAGTCTGCGCGCATGCACCATAAAAATCTGAGACGACCCTAATCTCTTAATTGTGAATGACCCCGAAGCTTGGTGTGACCTGGAAGTGAATTGATGAGGCAGTGCTGTAAACAAGCCCCCTGACAAAAAGAGGAGATGTACCAGTTCATGGCATGAAAGAGAATCACATTAAAGGAATTAAAAGAATACATTTTTGAAGTCAGAATAAAGTTAAAGATTTGAATGAATGTTTCATTCTAAAGGGCTTATGTTATAAGATAGCTTGTGCTGTATTTATGAAGTGTTAAAGAAGTAAACATGTTAAAATATGAAGGGGGGTCTTTAAAAAACAAATTTATTTATGAAAAATTGTGTATTTATTCTTACATGTGGCAACTTCAGTCCCCCTCAAAGTACTCTCCATTTGGTGCAATACACCTATAGAGATGTTTTTTCCACTGATCACAATACTGTTTGAACTTGTCAATTTTGATACCTTTTAGTGCTCCTGTAGGTTTTTGTTTCAACTTTTACACATTGATAAAACATTTCCCTCTGAGGACTTTTTTCATCTGGGAAACAAAAAAAGAAGTCATTCAGGGTGAAATCAGGTGAATGGGGGGATGGGGTAGGGCACAGAGGTCATGCTGTTTTGGGTCAAAAACCACTGAACACGCAGTATGGTGTGGGCAGGTGCATTCATAAATCACCCATCATGAAATGGGCAAACATGTTGAAAGAGAATTTAAAAGAAATTCAGTGAAACCAAACGCAGCCTCTCACAACAGCACCAGCTGGTACAATGATACAGATAGGTTCCCTAGAACAGTCACCCAGCAAGGGAAGCCTATCCTGCAAAGTGCCCACCCTCCAGAAAATAATTCTGTTTTGGGGGGAGGTCCTCCCTTGTATTCTCAACATTATCAGTTATTAGGGAAATGCAAATCAAAACCACAATGAGATGTCACTTCACAATCAGTAGGAATTATATAATAGAAAGTCAGACCATAACAAGCATAGTGAGGACATGGGGGAACAAGAACTCTCACACATTGCTGCTGGGAATGAAAGATGTTGCAGCCACTTTAGAAAACAGTTTGGTAGTTTCAAAATTTTTTAAACATTGAATTTTAATATGATCAAGCAATTTAACTTTGATTCATGTGTTTAAAATGAATGGGAAGCCCTGGCTGGTGGCACAGTGGATAAGGCACCGGCCTGCGAACCCAAAGGTCATTGGTTTGATTCCCAGCCAGGGCACATAACCAGGTCTCCAGCCAGGTCCCCAGCCAGGTCTCCAGCCAGGTCCCCAGCTGGAGGCAGGTGAAAGGCAACCTTACATGGATGTCTCTCTCCCTTTCTGCCTCTCTCCCTTCCCCTCCTTCTAAAAATAATAAATAAAATCTTTTAAAAAAAATGAATGGAGGAAATGGTCCAGAGAATGGCAGTTTTACAGATTATTTTATGCATGAGACTCAAAGGAGGAGGTGTAAGAGGGCTACATGAGGTCCACTGGTGGCGGGTTAAAGGGAGCAGGAGGACAAAGCAGGGCTGTCTAGGAGTAAACCGGAGAGGCATGTACTTCCTTTGCGTTGGTGGGTATAGGACAGTTCACATCATTCACAGCACCTAGAGATTTGAGGGTAACAAGATGACAAGGAGGGGTTGTGTGGTCTTGTGCTCTGGTGAGGTGGGTGTGCTATGTCAGTTGCAAAAAGGCAACAGACAGGCTTTTGGCCTAGGATGTGACTACCTTCTATGATTCATTCTAGTTCAGACCATCCTACGTGGTTGCAGTCAAGCTCTGAGTTTGCAGTGTCCACCATTCAGACCTCCCACAAATTTTCCAAGTTTACTATGCGGCCACACATGCTTCTAACATTCAGCTTACTCTTTCAATTGTTATTCTATGATTTTCTAATAATAGCTGTCAATTGAGGTTTTTGAGTCAATCTATTAAAGTGAGTTATCACAAATTGTGTATTCAAACGACTAGATTCAAATCTTGGTTCACTACTACTGTACTTATGCTTTCTGATCCTCTATTTTTGCATCAGTAAAATGTAGATAATGAACATACCAAGCCTATATAATTGTCAGAATTAAATAAAATATATACAAAGTACTTAGCATAGTGTTTGTGATTTCAAAACAGCTCAATAACTAGGATATAATCTACTTGTGGTCAAGAACTACTTGTAACTTATTTATAGCTTTTGATAGAATAATACTTGAATAACAAGTGACTGCATGAAACAGTAACAAAATAATCAAACCCAGTTGTTTGAATATGCCACTTGTCAGCAGATACCTTTAAAGGCCTGTGGTAGTTCTTGAAAAACATGAAGTAAAATTTTAAAATTCTGTGGGTGGCTCTCAAGGTTTGTCAGAAATCACCCAAAACTAATCACAACAAACAAAAAAAAAACAAAGAATTAGTCACAGACACTTAAAATGAATGATCTTCTTTGCTGTGATCATTGTAGCTTACCTCCTGCTTATATTTATTTTTTTTAAAAGCACATTTACTTTTGAAACTAAAATTCAGGAAGTTTGAATGTTACCAAATCAAATGCAAATATATGTTTGAAAATCAGTTCTATTTGCTATATTCTTTTTTTAAAGAGTTTATTTATTATTTTTAGAGAGAAGGGAAGGGAGAGAGGCAGAGAGAGAGAGAGACATCCATGTATGGTAGCCTTTCACATGCCTCCAGCTACAGACCTATGTCTGGCTGGAGACCTGGCCTGCAACCTGGTTATGTGTCCTGGCTGGGAATTGAACCAGCAACCTGTGGATTTGAAGGCTAGTCCTTTATCCACTGTGCCACCAACCAGGGACTATTGTTATATTCTTATCCATAAATATGTAGCTTCTCCAGAGAGAATACCGTATGAGGTCATATGATATATAGCTCCTTTAAAAAAAACAACAAACAAACCACACAGTCTATAGGAATCTAACTGAAAAACAAGACTTAGATTTTATGTGTGTAAAAAATTATTTTATATTTATAACAGATGAAGTTTGGATGTGGAGAGAACTAAATAAATAATATATATTTCTATATAAACAGATTGTATATATTTAATATGTATTTATATTGACATAAATATATTTCTATATACAATAAGTCTTTGACAGTCTTTATACAGTGACAGTGGGCATGGTGACTCTAAAGACTATTAAAAATGGATGATTTCTTAATATTTAAATGTATTTTATATTTTATATTTATGAATCTCTGCATTTATTATTTTCTATTGTTTCCCTATGATGTCGTTAAGATGCTTTTTAAAATTGCCCGCTTGTAGATGGACAACTTCATGTTTGCCAGAGGTCATTACCCTTATTCAATTTTTTAAAATTGGATAAGTGATTTTTAATTTGGATTGTTTAATTTTCATGGCTTCATTGGAGATTCAGGAATGGATTCAAACCAAAAAATATAAAATGAGTGGAGAGAGGGAAAAATCACATTCACATCTTTTGTTAGTTTATTATTGGAATTGTTTTATTTTATTATTAGTTATTTCTGTTCATCTCTCATTGTAGGCACCTGTTGCTCTGGGCAGGGCCACACTTTCCATCCGTGTCTTTCATGTCAAAATGTAACGTGCTTTCCAGTGTCGCTGGCAGGCCGTTCCTTCTTACCATAGACCTTAGCCACCTCAGTGTACATTTTCTATTCCCTTGTTAAGTCAAGAACTTTTCTCTTTTAATTTAAAGGAAGCACTTCACAGCGCCACCTTGTCGTATCTCCATTTTTACATGTTGAGGCCACCGCGAAGGAAAATCGGAGTAACCAAGTGGCCCCTCAGTGGTCGGCGGGCGGATCTGGGTGCAGACGGCATGGTTATCCTGGGGAGGGATGATTCGCATCCCATGTGGAATCAGGCCAGACTGAGAGATTTTATCAAGCTACTCAGAAAGGCTTGCAATTTAAACCCGATGCATTGTTTATTTCCGGAATTTTGCATTTAATATTTCCAGCCTGTGGGGGACCACCGTAACCAAAACCAGGAAAGCAAAACTGCAGGTCAGGAGAGTCTGCTGCACTTCGTTTGGAGAAAGGTGAAATCATTATGAGGCTTTTGCTGTAATGCAGGGAAGAGATGAGGTGTTGATAACCAGTTAGATTGTGGACATATTTTAAAAGTACGTAGAGTCAAAAAGGTCCTCTGACAAATTGAATGTGGGGTCTGCTGGGAAAAATGAGTCAAAGATGATCCCAATTTTTCAGCTTGACTCACTCGAAGGATGGAGCTGACATCCATGAAGGGTTAAAGGCTCCCTGTGGAACAGGTGTTGAGCAATATCAGAAATTAGGATTTAGATGTGTTGAGTATATCAGTTGGGGTTCTCCTGAGAAATGGAGCCAACTGAAAGCGGCCCCTAGAATTTGAAATGAGGAAACCACGGACAGCCTTGACTGAAGCAGTTTTGATGGAGGGCCAAGGGCCAATGCCTGGAGGATTGCATTTAAGGCATTCTGGGAAACGAGGAATAAGGACAGCCATGCTTTGCCCATCTTAATCCTTTTTGCTAGGTGGCTTTCTTTTCATTGTTATTGTTTGTTTCTTTTTAAAGAACTGACTTTTGGTTTTGTTGTCATTAAAATCTAGCATCACCTGGCTGGTAGCACAGTGGATAAGGCACCAGCCTGTGAACCCAAAGGTCGCAGGTTAGATTCCCCAGCCAGGGCACATAGCTGGATTGCAAACCAGGTCTCCAGTCAGGTCTGTGGCTGGAGGCAGGTGAAATACAACCATAGATGGATGTCTCTCTTCCTCTCTGCCTCTCTCCTTTCCCCTCGTTCTAAAAATAATGAAATAAAATCTTTAAAAAAATCTAGCATCATCTATTTAAAAAACTATTATGTCTTTCTGTCTTCTTCCTTTGGCTCCACTCTGTTGTTTTCTAATACTTTCAGTTAAGTGTTTACATGTGCATTAAAGATTAGATGTACTTGAATTTAGAAATTTTCTTACATCCTTTGTTGATTTGCTGATGATTGCCATTCTGACAGGTGTGAGGTGGTATCTTAATGCAGTTTTAATTTGCATCTCTCTGATGACTAGCGATGTTGAGCATTCTCTCATATGCCTCTGGGCCCTTTGTATATCTTCCTCAGTGAGTTGTCTGTTCAGGTCCTTTGCCCATTTTTTAATTGGGCTGTCTGTCTCCCTGGTGT